>JAAWXA010000159.1:0-47606 GCA_038090715.1 Florisuga fusca
GGCACTCCCTGACCCTGAAGAAAAACAAAGAGCTGTAAATAACCTAAGGAATTTTCCATCTGGACGATGTTATGTCCTGGTACCAGGTGCCTCCAGTGGGAATGGGTAGATAAGGTTTTATGTTAGTAGAAAGAGCACTTTGAGGTGAAAATTGTAGATCAATCAATAAATATCGGGATACTATCTATATAAGTGTAGCGAACCACACAATAAACGATTCTGATTGTGCACAGCGACCGGGGTCCATGCCTTCATGTCTTCCATCACTTTTAAGATTTACGGGTACCCACACGTCATCTCTCCATTGGAGAAGAATAATAAAAGTAATGTTATGATCAGTTATATGATCTATGCACACACATGGTTGAAACTGGGCAAAAACTACAAAGAGCGTAACTGGTAAGGAAGGTCGGAACCAACCTGCAAAACGTGTATTAATTGCATCTGCAACTACCTGTAAAGCTGCTGCAGCCTTTTCTGTTAGTCATCTGAGAGCTAGTAAATCAGTGACTCCCTTTAGAAGCTCAAACAGGGAGTGATAACTCCTCAGTTGTTATTCCTAAAAGTGGACACACCCAATTAATGGTTCCAAATAGTTTTTGCAGATCATTCAACATCTTAATGTTATCTGCCAATCTCAATTTTAATGGTACAACTTTGGAATTTATAGAGCTTCCAGCCCAAATACTTACAAGGTTCTATAGTTTGTATTATTTTGGAGGCCAACAGTAATCCATAATTTGAGCCAATATTAATGCCATCTGCTAAATTATTCATGACCTGTACATTTACTTTATCCTGGTATACAGACCACCAGAGAGAACATTGGACTGCATTCAGAACCAGGTGCAACAGAGACTTCCAGTCTGCCAGGACCATAGTGTATAATTCAGAAACTGTTTGAATCAGTCCTATTGAAAAGGAAGATTGTAGACCATAGTCTCGGAACAATTTCCTTAATTCCTTGACTGCTTCATAGGGTAATTGAGTGTGATCAAGAGGGCGATTTGCTTTATAAACAGGCTTCACTTGTAATAATGAAATATCACCCTGTCGAATCACTTCCGCAAGACACACTTCGAAAACTGAAGCAGTAGGATAAGGGGGAGTGGGTTCTTTGAGGGGGGGCAGGGCAGTGGGCAAAACAGAGAGAGTAGGTAAATTGACAGAAAGTCGAGACATGGATTTACATCTAGTTGCCTGGAATATTTCCTCTGCTGAAGGAGCTTTGTCAGCCATCACTCGGATGGGTGCTGAAGCCGAAAAGGCTGAGAAAAACTTTTAGAGACAGAGTTTTGTGCCTTTAAACAGAAAGGTATTTATTCGGTGCCGAGGGAATTCCTGGCTAACGCCAGAAATAGAATTCCACCGGTGTTACCTGAAGCCCGGTAATTTATACAGAGATGTTATCACCTTTACATAAATATTCATGAGGTTACATCATGTCATTACAATATTCATGATAGGCGGAGAAGGGCGGAGTCCAGGTGGAGCCAGGTGGAGTCTGGGTGGAGTCTGGGCGGAGTCTAGGCGGAGTCTGTCTGGAATTTTCCATCTTCCTTGTTTTTCTTGACTTCAGTTTTGTTATTATGACATGATATCAGGCTCTAGCCATAACTTTGTCTCTTATCTGCTCTTGTAGCAGTTTTATGCCCTTCTCGTGTAGGTGTTTACACCTCTCTGGTGCCCAGTTAGCCTTGATGGTGTTTTTCTGTCTTGGAAACAGGGCTTTTGCTTTTAATTATCTCAGGAGAGATAATTCACTGATTTACTAGCTCTCAGATGACTAACAGAAAAGGCTGCAGCAGCTTTACAGGTAGTTGCAGATGCAATTAATACACGTTTTGCAGGTTGGTTCCGACCTTCCTTACCAGTTACGCTCTTTGTAGTTTTTGCCCAGTTTCAACCATGTGTGTGCATAGATCAATGGGATGCTAACATTTTTTACTTCATAGTTTTGGTGTGGGTATTCTTACCACATTCTTCCAGCAAAACTTATGACAGTGCTGGAGATTATTATCTATCTTGTTTGTCAAGGAAGACATAGGTGTCAGCAGATATCTGGAGACGACCCTAGATGCATTTATCTTCCTATGAGGAAAGATGAATTTCAAAAATTATTACAGGAATAATTGTCCTTTTAAATTGCTGTAGTGGATTATTTGTATGACTTCTTTTAGCCTACCAAAACATTAATTGTTACAATCTCTGTCCCAGTTACACTTGCAGTATATGAATCTATGTCAACAGACACCAATAAAGGATGCATGTACTGTTTTTTATTGATGGTTTTGGAAAAAAACAGTAAGGCAGCTGTGGTTTGGCATGCTGGCAACAGCTGGGAATCATCAGTAACTATGCATGAGGGATCCACTCAGATTGTGGAGCTGCATGCGGCCCTGAATGCCTTTACTCTGTTTCACATCAAGCCTTTAAATATCGTTGCTGATTCTTTATATGTGGTTGGCATTTTAGAACATATATACAATACAAATATCAAAGAAATTTCTAAAAAAACACTTTTTCAGCTTTTTTTTACAACTGGCAGTTACTGTGTGAAAACGAACGTATGTACTTTATACAAAATGTTCCATCACATACAGGAATGACTGGATTTGCAAAGGTAATGCAGTTGCAGATAAAATGACTGTGGTAGCTATGGCATCCAGACGATTTGAACAGGCATGCCTTTCTCATGAATTTTTCCATTAGAATGCCTCCTCTCTTAGGAAAGAATTTTCCTTGACTAAGGAACAAGCTACTGAGATTGTTAAAGCTTGTGCTAACTGTCAAAAACTATCGAGAAAAGGTAACAGAGTTGGTACTAACCCTAGAGGACTGCAAGTGAATGAAATTTGGCAGTCTGATGTCATGCATATTCTTTATTTTGGTTGTTGTAAATATGTACATGTTTCTTTAGACACTTTTTCAGGGGTTTTGAATGTGACTGCACAAATAGGAGAAAAGGCCAAGGATGTGAAAGCTCACTGTTTATGCTGTTTCGCAATAATGGGTCTTGCGACCGAGATAAAAGCTGACAACGGCCCAGCATATACTGCTGTTTTGTTAAATTATTTATTGCAAAACTGGAATGTAAAAAATATGTTTGGAATTCCTCTTTCTCCAACCAGGCAAGCCATTATAGAACAGACACATGCAATGCTGAAGAACCTATTGATTAAAAAGAAGGGGGGAGACTTTCCTCCACCTCAAGCTCAACTAGATAAAGCATTATATGTTTTGAATATTTTAAACTGTAGTTCTTCTTATTTAGAAGCAGTGGAGAGAGTTTGCTGCAAATATGAATTCTTGTGAAACCACCAGACCTGTATCGACGACCAGGTGAATCATCATGGGAAAGTCTGGCAAACTTAATAACACAGGAAAAAGGGTATGCTTGTGTTCTATCCCCTTACAGGTCCTGTGTGGATCCCAGTGAAGACCGTTAAGCCATTTCTGGAGGCATCAACAAAGGAAAAACCAACAAGGAAAAGGAAGATGAAGTGGCCTAGATTTCTTTTCCTTTATAAACACTCAGTATATTCCTGGATAAAGTATATGATATATATCCTTTGCTTGACCTTGGTATGTGGGGATGAGAATGTATATTGGGTCCATATTGTCATGGTTTAACGCTGGGCTGGCAATTAACCAAATGACAGATAGTAGAGAGTACTCTACTAATCCCCCTCCCTGATAAAGAAAAGAAGAGAGAATAAGGGAGGGAGACTTATGGGTTGGAAACTAAACTACACAGCTTTAATGAAACAGTAATGATAAAAAGGAAAAATTATTTAATATAATACAAATATACAGAAAATGATACCACGTTCCTCCCCCCTTTCTCCCAATAATGCCCACATCACCACGGAGGCTGCAGGGCAGCCCTGGGAAAGAACATTCTCTAGCCGTAACTATAAACATTGAGCATAATCAGTCCTAGAAGCAGACACTGAGAAACTTGCTGTCAATTTCACCAAGTACGGCTACTTAGAAGAGACTTATCTGAAAGCAAAATTACAAGACAGAATATTATCTCTATCCTGGTCCAAACCAGGACACCACCGCTTTTCAGGACCCTTCATTGGTGGGACCCTCCTATGCCAATTAGTAGCAATGATAGTGAATAGATGGGTGGGGTGTGGCTCACACCTGATTCCAGACTATCTCTGAGTATTGATTGGATTCAGCAGAATAATAATAATGTTACATACATGAGTAATTTACCTTCCATCTGCATATCTTCCCTGAACAATTCCATGGTTTGTATCTTCATGAGTCCTCGAAATCATCTCATGGCTATACATAAACCACAGGGGAATAATTTAACAATTGTCAACCGGCCTGGATTTGAGGGTAATATTGATGTTAATCAATCAAATTACATCATCCCCAATTTTCCATAATCTACATTACATGCTTTAGCTTGTATTCATGCCTTGAAATGGCTGCTCTGTCAATCATGCCATCCAAGGGGAAGGAATATTTCTTTTGGAAATGTGTCAGGGTTCCTTATGGATTGAGGACCAAAGGGAATGTTATGGGATGGAAATCGGTCAGTCAAGTTTTCTTCAGGTGCAAATCATTCAATAGTGTGGCATGCAGGAGGAATGTCTGGTCCTCTGTTACAGTTAGGTTTCAATGGGTCACAATCCCCTGTACAGATGTTACTCTGGAGGCTAGCATTACCTATGTATTATAGAAATGTTTCTCAAATGTATATGTATGGAAATAAAACTACGGCTAATCTGACATAATTGCATTCACATACAGTCATGATTTGTACCTCACATCTTTTTATGTTCCTATTGTCTAATGATCTTAATATTACTAATTGTAAGCAAGCCTTTTGTTTAACTGTCTAAAATCCTATATACAACTCAACAAAATATAACTGATCATAACATTACTTTTATTATTCTGCTCCAATGGAGAGATGACGTGTGGGTACCCGTAAATCTTAAAAGTGATGGAAGACATGAAGGCATGGACCCCGGTCGCTGTGCACAATCAGAATCGTTTATTGTGTGGTTCGCTACACTTATATAGATAGTATCCCGATATTTATTGATTGATCTACAATTTTCACCTCAAAGTGCTCTTTCTACTAACATAAAACCTTATCTACCCATTCCCACTGGAGGCACCTGGTACCAGGACATAACATCGTCCAGATGGAAAATTCCTTAGGTTATTTACAGCTCTTTGTTTTTCTTCAGGGTCAGGGAGTGCCAGGGAATTCACAACACTCCTGTATCCCACGCAGGCCTACTCCTCTGCTGTTCTCCTACAATTCCCCATTTTTAAATTTGAAAGAACCAAATGAACCATCTTTTCTTCCATTCTCCTGGTGCTTAAAATCACTTTATCAATCAATCAATCAATCCAATAATTACCAAAATTATCATTACTGCCAGAATCATTAAACCTCCCAGTACCCAGATCCTCAAATTCAATCCTGTGAACCATTTTTTAGGATTTAACCGAGATCATTATTCAGCGACTGCCATATCTTGTCCATATGCATATCCTGTAATTGTAGCACTTGTTCCAACTGATGTTTTAGGGTCTGTAGATGGTGCTTAACTGACCCATCAAAGGCTCCTTGCAGATGAGTTTTTACAACATCCCACTCATGTAATGAGCTGTTCCATTCTAAGGATGTGACACACAGATCTCGCTTATGATATTCCAAATCACACTGTAACATTACATGTGTCTTCAATGCAGCTTGTTGTTCACCCAGCCAAATCACTCCAGCCTCTAGTGCATCCAGTCTCACCAGAATTTCTTCCTCTATTGCTGTGTGCACTTTCATATCCTCTGTCACATTTAACAGTGCATGTTTAACTTCTTTCGCCATTTGAATAGATGTCATTAGTGCTGCGACCGAAGCAGCTGTGGAACTGATAATGACAATCGCTGATATAATGGCAAATATAAGCCACCCTATAAATTGCCTGTTCCTTCTCTTAACCTCTCCTCCATTGCTGTGTAACACTCTTATGATATGATCTAATCCATTTTCACTTTCCCATGTCCAAGTCAAGTTCACAGGAAACATTTCAGACCTCCATTGGAATGACATCATTAAAACATTATTTCTTATATCATCAGGCTGAATACATCTTAAAAGTGATATTCCTAAAAGCTAACTGAAAGTAACTACTTTTCTCTCTAATATCTAAATTGTCTACATTAGTAATCCCATATACATAAGGATGAGTAGTATAGAGAGTAGCCATAGAGTGATCATAAACATGGAAAACCATGGGGTTATTGCCTTTGTTTTGAGTAAGCTGAGCCTTAGTTCTGTTTACAAAAGGCAATGTTGGTCGCCATAGATTACTTTGGACCGTACTGCCAGAATGGTTTTGATACATTTGCAATATGGGTCCAGAAAAGCCATCGTTGCTCCATTCAGTAGAATCGACTTTTGGGCTTTTGCTTTTAATTATCTCAGGAGAGGAGTTAGCCTCTGTCTTGGGAACAGGGGCCCTCGCTCTGCTCTGCAAAGGTTAACCCTGTCCTACCCCATTTCATTCCCCCCTTTCCTTAGAACTTACGAAGTCTTTCGTCAAGTTCCAAAGAAAGGTTTCGACGGGTGTGTATCATCGCCCACATTACTTGGGTTCTCTTAGTCACAGTATATAGCTTATAATACAGCCATACATTTAAGAAGAACAATAAGAATATAGTTACCATATTAGTTACCATAACTAATATGGGGTATATTAAGTAATGGAACTGTTGAGTCATAGGCTACCTGCCAAAGCAAATGTTGTGAGGTTATATTCACTTCATGAACTAACCTTTTGTATATGTTCATGCCTATCTGTAATTTAGGTATATCATGATACGGAGTATATTTAGCTTCGATCAATTGCTTAGTAGTTACAGGAACAGTATAATTAAAATCACAACCTGCAATTGTAGTAAAGTTACACAAACAAAAATTAGTACCATTTGTTATTTCGCTACAGTAGTCAATGAAAATACTAACACAAAGTGTTCTAATGCAAGCACATCCATTTTCTACATAGTAAACTTGTGAACGGTTTGTATTGTGGGGAAGCATTTAAAAAGTACAAACACTATCTTGAGTATCTAAACAGATCTTCATTTTCTATAACTGCATTCTCACAAATATATCCTAATTGTTCCCTAGGAACACAGGGGTCTGTGCTAACTGATTGCCACTTACTCTTAGAGTGATCAAAACTTGCCCAAACATTATGACCTATGGTCTGAACTATGACATTCTGGTGTACCATTCCTAAGGTCAAGACCGGGAATATAACTCTCTCCTTGGCGGTACTGATAGTGAGCACGTTGGCTTCGATTTGTTCACTTTGTGGATTATAAGTAAAATTTACGAGCTGCCACCAGGCATGATGATCTTTTTCGAATTGAGTTGTAGAACTATTTCTTGTTATCATTTCTCTTATTTCTTGAGGTAATATTCCGGATGTTCCTTCTCTCAGAGTTCCTGCAGCTATGGATTGTATCCATTGCTGTGTCTTAAATGCACTGGAGAGCTAGTGCAATCTCTTTAGTAATGTTACATGTATAGTCTGCAAATTTAAGGAAGTCTTCAGCAGTGTGGTTGGCTACTAGGGTCAGCAATTTAATTGCCAGTGATTGTGTATCTGTCAGAGTAAGTATGGATGAGCTTAAAGGTACTTTGAGCTTTCCCAAACTAGAAGTGATAGTGCTTAGTTTATTTACTAGCACTTCCTGCTAGTCCAGTGCCAAACCATCCGGTTACATCTTTGTACACACCTCAGGTGTGATCTGGTGGCTAACCATGCGTTCCAGCCCTTGAGGCTTTGTTGTATATAGGGCTGGCAGTCCTTTCGTAACTAGGTAAGGTTTGTTAATTTTCTTCAATGAGTAAGTAGGATCCAGTAGTAATTTTAATTCGTTTGACTGCCTTATCACATGGGACCCTACACAGGTCAAATTGTGCTCCCCTTTGCAGCTTGGAAAAGGAGTTTCTGCAGCTATTCACTAAGTTGTGTAGTTTAGTTTCCCACCCATACAGCCTTTTTCCCTTATTCTCTCTCCTTTCCTTATCAGGGAGGAGAGGGGTATTAATAGGATAAGGATTAATAGAAAACATCTGTTATTCGGTTTAATTGTAAATTGTAAATTTGTCAAACCGTGACACATGGGCCCTTAGTACAATCAGAAAGACTTGGAAAAAGACATTGATATATCACTATATGGATGATATACTTTTTTGTCAAGAAAAACCTTTTGTTTCTGCTGATGTCCAGTATGTTACATCATGCTTGAAGGGAAAAGTCCTGATTGTTGCACCGGAAAAAGTGCAACTATCTGCTCCTTGGTTTCATCTGGGGTGGAAGATTTCTGAGTCTAATATTTGAACACAAAAGATCACCCTAGATTTGTCTTTAAAAACAGCGACTGATGTTCAAACATTATTGGGAAATATCCAATGGGTCTGTACGGTTGTGGGCATTACTAATCCAGATATTGCTCCGCTGTTACCACTTTTGCGGAGAACAGATGCAGCAGCTCTTATATCAATCAACCAAGAACAATTGCAGCTGCTGAGAAAAATTGGTGAAAAAATTGCTACTGATTCTGTGAGTCATCGAGTCTTGTCTCTACCACTCTCAGTTCTGGTATGCAATCACTCTACTCATCCTTTTGCCGTCCTGTGTCAATGGCAAAAGAAAACTGGGGAATGGAGGAATGGTAAGGTAAATGCCATTGACGCTACTACTACTACTGAGACCATGAGTAAAAAGGCCGAAAGAGGCAAAGAAAAGTTTTATATCTGTCACGGTTTAACACTGGCACGGCATTTAAACTGACTAACAGATGCTTTCTATTAATCCCCCTCTCCTCCCTGATAAGGAATGGAGAGAGAATAAGGGAGAGAGGCTTATGGGTTGGGAACTAAACTAAACAACTTTAATGAAACAGTAGTGATAAATAGGAAAAAATACTAAATATATACAAGTATACAGGAAAATTTGATACCATGTTCCTCCCCCCTTTCCTCCAGTAACTCTTACGTCACCACCAAGGCTGCAGGGCAGTCCTGGGAAAGTCCAGGTTGGACTCCTGGGGTGAGCAGCATTCGGGAGCTGGAGGCAGGAACACACAGATTTGGCTGTCACGGATCGGGACCACAGGCAGATGAACGGACAAAATCCTCCCAGGATGCCAAAGCACGCAGGGAACAGGCAAAGGAAGAGCAGGAAGGGGCAGGAAGAAAGGAAGAGCAGGAAGAGAGAGAGAGAGACCCGACCCCTGTGATCCCCCAAATTTATATTGAGCATTGTATGGGATGGAATACTCTGTTTGGTCAATTCTGGCATCTATCTTGTTCGGTCCTCCCCAAAGGAGGGGTTCAGGTGGGGCCTCTTTTACTCCTTCTGGAGGACAAAATGTTCCTCAGAACTGAGCAGTGTCCTTGGCTCTGCATACTAGCTTCTACCAGTAACTATAAACATCCAGTGTTATCAGTCCTAGAAGCAGACACTGCCTGAGAAACTAACTGCCAATTTCAGAAAGTGCAACCACTCCCCGGAGACCCATCTGAAAGCAAAAGTACAAACCAGAAAATCACCTTCATCCTGGCCCAAACCAGGACAATATCTTGGAATGGGTTTTCCCCAGTGTTCAGCAAAAAACCTCAATTTGTACCCGAATGGAGTGTATAGCTGAATTGATTCAAAAGGGATGTGATAGGACTGTCACAATAGCAGGTTGTGACCCTCATGATATTGGCATTCCTATTAGGAATGCTCATTTTGATTGGCTAATACAGCATTCTCAACCACTATAAAGGGCTTTGTTGGATTATCCTGGGGAGATTCATAATGTTTTTCCAAGAGGTTCCTTTTGGCAGGTGTTGTCGCATTCAGCATGGATCCAACAGCCACGGCTATCCACAGTTCCTGTCAATGGAATCACCGTTTATACTGATGCCAGAAAAAACAGCCGTAAAGCAACGTGTGTCTGGACGACATCTGGACAAACTACTTGGTGTCAACATGTCTTACATGGTACCACAGAGGACTCTTTGCAGACCTTGGAACTGTTGGCTGTATGTTGGGCATTTCGAAACTGGTATGATGAACCTCTTAATGTGGTATCAGAGCTGTTCGTAATTGTAAAAACAATTGTAGCAGTCTGGGTTTTTGTATTTCCCTAATAAAGGAGTCTTCAATACATGAAACAACTCCTACCACATATAAAGAGCCTAAGTGGAAGACAACATGACTACTGCATAATACATGTTTTCAGTCATCATTTTGGTCAGGGCTTAGGTGAAGCAATGCCCTGGCTGATAAATTAGTTAGTCCAGCACAATGTAGCCCTCCATTAAGTGATTTTCAAAAGGCCCAAATTGCTCATGCCATGTTTCATCAGAATGCACGGTCTATAAAGAAACAATTTAAGTTAACACATGCCGAAACTACTGGCATTGTGCGATCATGCCCCATTTGTAGTAACATGGGGCTGGGAATTGGCCTCGGGGTGAATCCCCGTGGGTTAAAAGCCTTAGAACTGTGGCAAATGGATGTCACTCACGTACAGTCTTTTGTCCGACTTAAATATGTTCATGTTTGTGTGGATACATTTTCAAAAATGATATGGGCTACAGCTCAGACTGGAGAAAAGGCTAAACATGTATGTAAACATCTGACTTGTTGCTTTGCTGTAATAGGTGTTCCTCAGAACATTAAAACAGATAATGGTTTGGCTTATGTTAGCTACGGGGTAAGGACCTTTATGAAAACCTGGGGTGTGAATCATTCCACAGGTATAGCGCACTCTCCTACAGGACAAGCTATTGTAGAGAGGGCTCATTAAACATTAAAACGTTATTTAGAAAAGCATAAGGACGTCCTTGACATTCAAGAACGTCTTTCTAAGGTTCTGTTTGTTTTAAACCATTTGTCTGTCACAGGAGACTGAGAGGAACCCCCGATTGTTATACATCATCAGGAAATACAAACCGAGCAACAAGCAAATCCTCAAATGATCGTAAACTATTGCGATCCTTGTACTGGTTGTTGGCTAGGACCTATACCTGTATTGTTTAATGGGCGAGGCTACTTTTGTGTTTCCACAGATGAAGGACCAATGTGGGTTCCCAGTCACTTTGTGAAGCCCACACTGAACGTCAGAAGCCAGCATGCAGAAGACACTGATAATACTGACCCGCCTCACCTGCCTATCAGCAACACCGTTGACGATTGATCCCAAGCAGAATATGTGGGTTACCTGGGTGACTCAAGCAGGCACCCAGGAGTTTTGTGTTGCAATGGCTTCTGCCACTGGTTCTTTTAGAACATGTTTATAAGGGTTACCATATTTAGATGTGAATAGTTTTAGTAATTACAGTACAGGCTCGTGTATCAAGGCTGATCAAATAGCAGAGTGTATAGTAAAGTTAATACAAGGCTTGAATGTTAGTTTGTCATGGGGTCCACACAAGCTCAACTTATTGGGATCACAATCAGTGGGCAATAAGTCTTGAAATTGGACACAAACATGTTTTGTCTTTGGTAAGACTATGGCAAAGGGCTGGATATACTTCATGGGCCTGGATGGAATTGGGAAGTGATTATTGGCTGAAAAAGGTTAGCAGACACTCAGTCCACTCCCTAGCTGGCACAGAATGGACTGGGACCGATGTATCGATGTACCCTATGAAGATGTACCCTATGACCGATGTACCTTCTGAAGAGAGGCTGAGAGAGCTGGGGCTGTTCAGCCTGAAAAAGAGGCGGCTCAGGGGAGACCTCATCGCTCTCTACAACTACCTGAAAGGAGGCTGTAGCGAGGTGGGGGTTGGTCTCTTTTCCCAGGTGACTTTCAACAAGACAAGAGGACACAGTATTAAGTTGTGCCAGGGGAGGTTTAGGTTAGATATTAGAAAGAATTTCTTTATGGAGAGGGTGATCAGGCATTGGAATGGGCTGACCAGTGAGGTGGTGGATTCTCCGTCCCTGGAGACATTGAAAAAAGAGACTGGATGTGGCACTCAGTGCCATAATCTAGCAACCGCAGCGGTGGGTCAAGGGTTGGACTTGATGATCTCTGAGGTCCCTTCCAACCCGGCTAATTCTATGATTCTATGATCCCCAGCTTTGTCCTATAGTTTTACCAAACCATGTGAATTTGGTGGAACAAACAACATTGGCAGCAGAATGAAAACTTACAAAGTTTGCTCCTGTTGCGGATAGGGCTTGGAGATTACCATAAACAGCCAATGTGGTTGAAGGAAAATCCCGTTTATTAAGCCCGGTAGCGCGGAATATATACTCTTTTCTTATCAGTGTTACAAACATGGCATTACATTATTGGTTAACACAGTTTGAACCTGTTATTAACTTATAAACTAATTGGCTAAAGGCTATTGTCCATGCCTACGAAAGGGCTGTCCTGATTTTAAAATAGTTGTTATTGACGTTACTTTTCATAGAATCATAGAATCATAGAATCATAGAATCATAGAATCATAGAATCATAGAATCATAGAATCATAGAATCATAGAATCATAGGGGTTGGAAGGGACCTCGAAAGATCATCTAGTCCAACCCCCCCTGCCAGAGCAGGGCCACCTAGAGTACATCACATAGGAACGTGTCCAGGCTGGTTTTGAATGTCTCCAGTGAAGGAGACTCCACAACCCCCCTGGGCAGCCTGTTCCAGGGCTCTGTCACCCTTACAGTAAAAAAATTTTTTTGAATATTCAACTTGAACCTCCTATGCTCCAATTTACACCCATTACCCCTTGTCCTATCACTGGTCACCACTGAGAAAAGCCTAACTCCATCTCCCTGACACTCACCCCTTACATATTTGAAAACATTGATGAGGTCACCCCTCAGTCTCCTTTTCTCCAAACTAAAGAGACCCAGCTCCCTCAGCCTTTCCTCATAAGGGAGATGTTCCACTCCCTTAATCATCTTAGTAGCTCTGCGTTGGACTCTTTCAAGCACTTCCCTGTCCTTCTTGAACTGAGGGGCCCAAAACTGGACACAATACTCCAGGTGCGGCCTCACCAATGCAGAATAGAGGGGGAGGAGAACCTCTCTTGACCTACTAACCACACCCTTTCTAATGCACCCCAGGATGCCATTGGCCTTCTTGGCCACAAGGGCACATTGCTGGCTCATGGTCATCCTCTTGTCTACCAGGACCCCCAGGTCTCTTTCACCTACACTGCTCTCCAGCAGGTCAGCCCCCAACCTATACTGGGACATNTTGTTCAAAGCTCGCCTGTCTTTCAGCAGCCTGATTGTCTCTTTAGCCACCTCTGTCATGTTGATCACATCTCTCTTCTCCCATCTGTCTCTCTAAACCATTTCTCATCAGATTCTTCTTCCCTTTCTCTGTTTGACTTTTCTTGGCTTGCACAAAGGAAAACTCCTGCTGTGCCCGTGTGCAGTCAGTTCTCTAAGGAGAGCAGGTGGGAGGTGGTGCAGTGGAGCTGTAACCTCCAGCTGCAGAGAGGAGTGGAGAAGTCTGATGCAAGGACGAGGGATGGAAGTCCCAGGTGGGACATGAAAGGAATGGTGGGGCTGGGGAGGGGAGAAGTGAAATTGCCCACACAGTGTCAGACCTCAGGGAACTTCTATCATCTCTTCTGTAAAATGAAAATCATGAGATGATCTGGTAAAATATACTTTAAAAACTCCCACAAACAGTTTCATTAATCACAGTATGAAATGTTCCTCTTTAACTGCATTGGGAAAACTTCTCCAATACGCTGTACAAATCTGGAAGATGTGAAGAATATCCCATGGAGACCCATGGCCCTTTAGTGCTCTCTGTATTTCAATGAGCCCCAGGGTGTGCTTGGTGCTGAGTCCATGACCCTCAGGTGCTGAGACATGAATGGACAAACTGCTCCGGAAGTCAGAATAGAACCTGAAAGTACCTTGAAGCATTGATTGGCTCCACTGAGGGCCATTGCTGCCAGAGCCTCCCCATGGCCTT
Organism: Florisuga fusca; assembly: GCA_038090715.1. Classification (NCBI taxonomy): domain Eukaryota; kingdom Metazoa; phylum Chordata; class Aves; order Apodiformes; family Trochilidae; genus Florisuga; species Florisuga fusca. The sequence continues at coordinate 13,994 of JAAWXA010000159.1, forward strand.
GTTAGAGCAGATCACTGGAGGCCATGATTGCAGGGAGGCAAAGATTCTGTAAAGGTGGCTCTGAAGCCAAGGATTTTTCATTATTTATTTATTAATGAAGCACTGAGGCCACTTATGAACCCCAGGACATAGGAAGGCAGAGTCCATCCCTCACTTGTGGGTCCGGACTCTTCCTGGGGACAGTGGAGTATAAATGAGTAATAAAAAAACTTCTGACACTTCCTGACATCCCTAAAAAGGGGAAAGAAAGTCCAGGGCCTCAAGACAAATTTACTCCTGGTAGACCTTTGTGGTCGAGGCATCTGCCATGTCTCTGAGGTGACAAAGCCCTTGATCCTGTTGGGCCTTTCAGCCTTCCAGAGCCCTTGGCCACCTCTCCTGCAGGCTGCCCTACACTGTCCATGCCTGCAGCTCCTTCTTTAAATTGCTTTGAAAACGCCTTAAAGTGAAGAAAAAGGAGGGAGGAACTCAAGATGGCAATGATCACCCCACCATCACCACTACAACTGATCTGGGATTAAACCAGGCCTGCTGACCCCAGGAGTCCAGCCTGGACTTTCCCAGGGCTGACCTGCAGCCTCGATGGTGACATGAGACTTATTGGGCGAGGGGGGAGGAACATGGTACCATTTTTCTACATACGTGTATATATTTAGTAATTTTTCATTTTATCATTACTGTTCCATTACAAGTGTGTAGTTTAGTTTCCAACCCATAAGTCTCTCTCCCTTATTCTCTGTTCTTTCTTTATCAGGGTGGGGAAGGGGATTAATAGAGAGTTTCTGTCACTCGTTTAATTGCCGGCCCAGCGTTAAACCCTGACATATTTATTGGCGCCCAATGTGGGGCTTAAGCTACTTATCTTGAGCCCAGTTGAAATTTCAACTCATTTAGATGAATAATTGGAATTTTGACTTCAGTGGGAGGATACCCAGATGGCTCTGCAGAGTGGGAATCAAAATATTTTCTTTGAAAATTTCAGAGGGTTGGAAATTAAACCAATCATGGTGTACCTTTGGTACTCAGGGTATGTGATCTGTGGCTTTTTAGCTGGGATTAGTGTTGCTCTGTGGTTCATTCTTTGTGAGAGCTGCTTACAAACCTTTCTTGCAATATGGTATTCAACAGCGTGGTACATGGTACAGTGTTTTTTCACACACCTAGGAGATACACATAGGATACACATTTCATACACATAGGAAATATCCCTATAAAGAGGAAATAGACTGCCCACAGGTCAAAGCAGCCACACTTGGAAAACCTATCAGGGATCTGAAAGAATTGTCTGTACGAGATGTGATCTATACCAGTGATGAGACTGTAGATCCTTATCACATGCCATGCCCTAAGCCTATGAGGCAAAGGTTTGAGCATGCTGCACCATCCCCATTTAACCATACACTATCAGTCATGTTATGGGTGCCTGGAGAAATGGAACAGGCTGTGGGTGATGTGATTAAAACAGCAGGAGAATATGAAGATGCTGTCATGGCTCCTCATCGGGCCTGGGTCTCATCTGGAAAGGGAACAGCTGAGTAACTGCACCTACCCCATCACAAAGCCCTGGTGGTGCTGTGGAGAGCCCAGGCCTGGAACTGNGCCCTCTGGAAGCTAGCTGCCGCTCCCTGCTGTGCTGCCGCGTGCTCAGAGGAGGCTGCCAAATGGCCGCTTTTTAAAGCTTGCCGCCCTTCACAGCCCCGCTTCCTGCCACATCAGCCTTCCTTATCCTCGCTCAGACTCGGGTCTCCTCGCTCTGCCCTGGCTTCACCGTCTCTGGGAAGCCCAACTCCTTCTCAAATCCTCTGCAATTTAAAGGCACAGCTCACACTGGTGCCGGTGCCGGTGCTGCTGCCGCTCCCTGCTGTGCTGCCGCGTGCTCAGAGGAGGCTGCCAAATGGCCGCTTTTTAAAGCTTGCCGCCCTTCACAGCCCCGCCTCCTGCCACGTCAGCCTTCCTTATCCTCTCTCAGACTCGGGTCTCCTCGCTCTGCCCTGGCTTCACTGTCTCTGGGAAGCCCAACTCCTTCTCAAATCCTCTGCAATTTAAAGGCACAGCTCACACCGGTGCCGGTGCCGGCGCCGATGCCGGTGCCGCTGCTGCTCCCTGCTATGCTGCCGCGTGCTACTTTTGTTATCTTGTTTTTCTCCAAAGCCAGTACCGATGTTATTCGTTCCCGCAAGGTCAGTTCTTCAAAACATTCCTGAATGCAGCTTGTTCAGTACATGTCTGCCTGAATGGAAAAACCCCACATGCTCCCTCACATTGAAATCTATTGCCCACCTATGGTGACAATGTTGAGCTCTTGAGTGGATCTGCTAGATTTGTTTTAGCAATTTTAATGCCTGAAGCAACTGCTAGAAACGCTTTAAGAGAGTTCAGGAAATTAGCCTGCTGGTCAGGAAAATGCGAATGTTACCACATGGGTTATGGAGGAACTGTTGATGGATCAAAATAGCTTTCGCCACGCTTTGTTGCAAAATAGGGCTGTTATTGATTTTCTATTGTTGGTTCAGGGACATGTTTGGGAGGATGTCTTTTCTCGTATCTTCACAGGGCCTCAACAAAAATATCAACGAGGCATGGATTGTCCAAAAGAAAAAGGGGGAATTGTGGAGGAATTTCTGAATGAATGTGGACACCCAGCGACTGTGGCCAATCCATGTTTTCAGAACTATGAAGCAGACTAAGACTTTCAGTTCTGAGAGCAGTAAACAACCTGACCTTGAAGTGTCTCTGAAAGTGTGATTAGAGCAACTAGCTTGGTAGATGCAGGTGCAGCTTTATCGAAAAATAAAATCCCTAGCCAAAAAGTAGTTAACTCCAAGAATTTGTTATCTAAAACGGGCGTGCCCTCTGAACCCTGTATAACTCTGTGTAACTATTAATAAAATTGAGAGCTGTGCATCAACCATACTGGTTTTAGTCACAGACTCTGTGTTTTCATGTTCTTCCCGACAACGTTGGTGTAGGACTGTAGAGGCAACCAGGTGAACACAATCAGGTGTTGCCAGTTACAAGGAGGAAGGCATGAGCTCCTGTTAAGCCCACCTGTGCCCAGTTAGGGCTGGCCCCAACTGCTCATGAGCAGAATTGGGGTCCAATAAAAGGTGAGCTTCCTCAGGCTGCTCTAGAGTGAGCTGAGCTTGCTTCTGGAAGAGGATGGTTGACTCTGGAGCACTAGCACTGAGATAGACTAACTGATTCTAAGGGCAACTTTTGGAGTGCTGTCCTTGCATCTTGGCAAGAACACCTACTGGACCCCAAAACACCGCGGTCCAGGAAAGGATTATCAGCAACATTGGACTGCTGGTTTGACTCGATGATCTTGAAGGTCCTTTCCAAGCATGATGACTCTGTGATTCTAAATAAAATCTATTAAATAATTATTTGATAATGATTGATAGGTTCTGCACCTGGGTTGAGGCAATCCCATGCATGAATATAGGTTGGGAGGAGAAAGGGTGGAGGACAGTCCTGAGGAGAAGGACTTGGGGGTGATGGTGGACCAGAAGCTTAATGTGAGCCTTCATTGTATGCTTGCAACTGTGTCCTGGGCTGCATCAAAAGAAGCAAAGAGAGTTGGTCAAGGAAGGTGATTCTCCCCCTCTACTCTGCTCTTGTGAGACCCCACCTGGAGTACCGTGTCCAGTTCTGGAGTCCCCAACATAAGAAGGACATAGAGCTCCTGGGACATGTCCAGAGGAGCCACTAAAATTATCAGAGGTCTGGAGCACCTCCCCTATGAAGACAGGCTGAGGAAGTTGGGGTTGTTCAGCCTGAAGAAGAGGTGGATTCTGGCCTCTCCTCTCAAGTGACCAATGATTGGACCAGAGCAAATGGCCTGAAGCTGCAGCAGGGGAGATTTAGACTAGATATTAGGAAGAATTTCTTTACTGAGAGAGTAGTTAGGCACTGGAATCGGCTGCCCAGGGATATGGTGGAATCACCATCCCTGGAAGTATCTAAAAACTGTGTAGATGAGACACTTTGAGACATGCTACAGTGCTCATGGTGATACAGATATTGATAAATATATTTTACTTATTTTACTGTAAGGGGGGGGGGATGTTGATGGTTAAATGCGGTGATTTAGAGGTCTTTTCCATTTGTGACAATTCTATAGGGGATATGGTATACCCACTCAATATCATGTTCTTTGGCCCAGTTACTTATAAGACCATTTTTGAAATGAGTCCCATTGTCCCACTCAATTCTTTCTGGCATACGGTGTCATTACAAGACTTGCTTCTCTAGGTCCAGGATGGTCTTCCAGGCTATGGCATGAGGCACAGGATATGTTTTCAGCTATCCAGCACTTGCTTCCACCCCATAGCGCTTACCCTGGCTGGTTTGAGAGAGTGTTATATAGTCAGTTTGCCAGGCCTCCCCATACCTCTTTTTCAAACATCTCCCCCCATACCTCAAAGGTTTCAACCATTTAGCTTTCTTGATTGCATTGCATATGTCACAATCATGGATAGCCTGCTCAAAAGTGTCCATAGTTAAGTCCACCCCTAGGTCGGCTCCCCATTTCTTTTTTTGAGCTTACCTTCTAGTGTGCCTTAATACAAATTATTGTTGTCTTCCGTGGTAGCTGGACAGCCTCAAGCAGCTTCAGAATTTCTTCAGCATATTTAATGTGTTTTCCTTGGGTACTCAAGAGTCCTCTTTCTTTTCAGATTGTTCCATGTGCATGCACAACCCCAAAGGCATATTTAGAATCTGTGTATATGTTAATATTTTTCCCTTGGGTCAACCCCAACCCTCAAATAAGGGCAATTATTTCTGCCTTTTGTGCCAAGGTATTTGGGGAAGTGGGCTGGATTCTATTACCTCAGTGGCAGTTATTACCACATATCCGGACAGTCTTTTTCCATTCAGGACGAAGCTGCTTCCATCAATGAACTAATTTTCTGCTTCTTCCATAGGATTCTCCTTAAGGTCTGCTTGACTCGAGTAGGTTGCCTCTATTGTCTGGAGACAATCATGCTCAATGGGTTCTCCTGTATTTATACTAAGGAAAGAAGCTGGGTTGACAACATTAGTTACTACTATTCTCACATCATCTTGTTCAACCATTGTAACTTGATATTTAAGAAACTTTTGAGGAGATGACCAGTGGCCACCTGTCGTGATCCGTGTTATTATTTTAATATTTTGTTTATGAGGAAATCTCAGCCTCTGCTTCAGAGACGACGAGTAGAAATTGCAAGCTAACAGGTTTTGATACTTAAACGGGTTACAAGGATTTATTTTTAGGGAAGGGAAAAAGGTATCACAGAAAGCAAGAGGGTAAAGGTGGGAAGTGGGAGGTCCATAAGGAAAATCTTTCAGTGCTTAGTCAGGTCAAGAAGCTGGAGCAGGCCTTGAAAGATGGCTCAGNTGAGACAAGTTATCAGTTCGTTTTAGATATGCTAATTTCGTGATGTCTAGCCCAAAATGCCAGGCGCCAGGAGACTTGCCTTCCTGTTTACAGTCTTTAGATATGTAAATGTGTTTGATATGTAATCTTAAGAAAAAAACTAAATGATCCTTGCTCAAGAATCAGATATTTTTTAAAGTGTTTACATCATTACGCTCTGTGATTCTTAAATCAATATTCATTTATTATTTTTTCTTCTTTTTCCCTTATATGCATATACATATATACACACATCCCGTATGGTATGGTGATGTTGTGTGGCTATTTTTTTGAATCTGTGCCTTTTTTAGCAAGTTGGTTCCATCTCCGAGGTTTCCATTAAGGAGCAACCAGGAACCGCGCCCTGCCTGGCATATTGCTCTGCCCACTTTTCCCACCACACGTCCCTCTGGCTCAAAAGCCAGTATTTCTTTTGATGTGTGTTTGTGAGGGGGGGGTAACCTTTACCACACTGTATCTACCTCACCAAATCACGTCACCTCACCCCGTGGGTTTTGAGGCTATGGGAGCGTGTTGTTGGGATGAATACATATATATGCATACACAAAAGAAGAAAGAGAAAAAAAAAAATTGCATTTTATGTTGCGCCAGCATTTGGAAGTTTGCAACTAATTATCTAGATATATTACAGATATGTAAAGCTTAAAAGGTAGCAGTGAACATATATGAAAGGTTAAAAACGATCAATTAATATGAATAAGGCATGTTCATGGATAAAGAAATTGTCTCAGATAGTGACATTTGCAACATGTATCGAAAGAAAAGTAAAATATTGACATTTACAGAATCGTAACAATTAATTTAGAAGGAGAAAATGTTTACACCCCACCTATTGTTGACCATGGTAATAAGTCTTAATTAAGTCATAATTAAGTCTTTCGTCCCATTTACCTTCCTGAGGTCTAATGAGTTTCTTAAGTAAACCATTTGTTCCTTCAACAATGCCATATGCCTGTGGATAATAGGGAATATGAAATATCCAGTTAATATTTTCACTTTTTGCCCATTGCTGGACCAGGTGGGAAGTGAAATGAGTACCATTATCAGATTAAATACTGCTAGATTTAGGCAAAATTCCAAAAACCTTTTTCAGGAAAGAAACAGTATTTTCCCCATTGGCTTTTGCATAAGCTTCAGCACAAGTTAACCCAGAGATAACTTCTACCATTACAATAATATATTGTTTATTTCCTGACCTTCAGAAGGGTCCGATATAATCTATTTGCCAAATAGACCATAAGGTTTTACCGTCTCTGAGATGTAAATTATCAGCAGTCAAAGGATGTTCTCCCAACCAAATTTTACACAAATCACATGAGGAAATTATTGTTTTACATTGTTCACGAGTTACAGACCACCCATGAGATTGTGCTTCTTTATATAAATCAAAAATACCTGAATGATCTCTTTTGCAATGAAGCCATTCTAGTAATTTTCCCCATTCCTGGACTTCACCCTGGTTAAGAGAATCTCTGATTTCAATTACATTAATTCTCGCCAATTCATCAACTTGGTTATTATATCTGCTTCCTTCATCTTTTAAATTAGATTGGTGAGAAGGTACCCATCCCACATGAAAGTTAGGATTTTGTTTAGCAATTTGTAGTATTTCCTTCCATTTTTCTGTATGCCATACCGGTACACTATTAATTTCCCAGTTATTACTTTCCCAAAATGTCACCCATTCTACACAGCCTTTAAAGACAGCAAAAGAATCTGTATAGCTATATAGAGGTTCCTTAGTGGCTTTTTCTTTTATAAATACATTCAGATCAGCATCCAGTTCACCTACTTGCTCACTTCCTTCATCTCGGCTTATTATTTGTTCGCCTGTGGAACGTTTAATGGCAGCAGACTTAAAAAACCATACTGTTCCTTCCCTTTGAGAAGAAGCATCCGTGAACCAGGCTGCATTCATATCACTGTTGTATTCCAGAGCTTCTTTAATGGGGCTTGGAGTTTTCATTATTAAATCTTTTTCATTTGTAGATCTAATTGGTTCCTGAATTGTCAAAAGTTTCTCTGGCCCTTCTTCAATTTGAAACAGATCAGCAAAATATTCAGTCTGACTGTACCAGTTGTGGATTGTGGCTTTCTGAGAAATTCCTTCAGGGGGTGGTTTCCCAGACAGGACTTGGTTGATTACCTTAAAAAGCCCTTGTAGGATTACCTTTTGTTTTTTAATTACCTTGCTTATCTCTTTAAGGGCTGTGCTGACAGTGAGCAAGCCCTTTTCCAGGACTGAATATCTCTTCTTTGAGTCCTTTAACGACTGAGAGTAAAAAGATATGGGCCGTGTATCTCCAGCTGGACCCTGTTGCCAAAAGTGATATGATAATGCACTGGAAGAAAAACCCCATTCAGTTGCTATCGGGTCCTCTGGGTGAAGAGGTCCCAGGGTTTGAAAGGTCTGTGCCTCTAGGAGTAAAATTTTTAACGCCTCATCATGATTTTGATTCCACTCCCAGTGTCGGTGTTTCTTTAACAAGTCATACAATGGCCTGGCAATGATTGACAGGTCAGGTATGTGTTTTCTCCAATATTGAAAGGTTCCCATAATTTCTTGTAATTCCTTTTTATTTGTGGGTGCCTAGGTGAGAGAGAGTATCATTAGGGATATTCCATGTCCCACCTTTCCATTTGATTCCTAGAAATTTGGTTTCTTGGGAGGGAGGTTGTCTTTTTTCCTCAGGTATCTCAATTTATAAGCTCGTTAAGTGCCAAATTATTGCATCATAAACTATTCTCACGGCTTGCTCAGTTTTACCACCTATCAGTACATCATCAATGTATTGGTAAATTTTCACCTCTGGGTTATTTTTTATTTCTGTAATATTTTCCAGCTCCTGTGCAAGAGCATGGTGGGCAAGCGTGGGAGAATGCTTATAGCCCTGAGGCAAATGGGTGAATGTATATTGTAAGCCATCCCAGGTAAAAGCAAAAAGTATTTTTGATCTTCAGTGTCAATTGGAATCTGGAAAAACATCTCTCACATCCAGAGAAGCAAGCACTGGGTGTGCTGCTTCCTGGATTTCTAGCACCAGATCTGCTATATTTGGGACAGCTGCAGTTAAATTCTCAGTAGCAGAATTTAATCTCCTATAATCTACAGTCATTCGCCATTTGCCATTTGGTTTTCTTGTGGGCCAAATTGGAGAACTGTAAGGTGAATGGCAAGGCACAATTATACCTCTCTGTTTCAGGTCAGAAATTACTTCTCTGATGCCTTCTTTTGCTGCTATGGGAATAGGATACTGTTTAACATTTGTAATTTTGCTGTGGGGGAGGCGAGGAGCAGGTTTTAGCAGTCTCACATTAAGTGTGGGGGTGCCAAAATTCCAAAAGCATCCATTGTCATCTCTCCATGATCTGCCAATCAATACGTCCATTCCTAACAAATTGTAAGGAATGTTATCTACTATCATTTGGGTTCAAATTAACTCCTCGTCTCCCGGTAGCTTTAGGGAAACTATCAGTTTTTTCCCAAAGCACCACTCACAAATATTGTCTTCAGAGAAGAATTAAGTAAGCTCTAAATCACCATTTTTATTCAAGACCAATCTTAGCACATTTTGCCAGTCTTTTGGAGGACTAGATATTTTAGGATTTGATTGTTCATTATTTCCAGACCCATCATTTTGATTTGTAGGGATGGTTCCCAGGGTTCATTCAGTGGATCAGTAGAATTTACTTAACTGGGATCAGGACCTGTCTCCTCTCTCTGCCGTCTTTTTGTTTTCTTTTTATTAGCAGAGAGAGGGCTTTATGGTTTCCCGAATTATGGGAATTTCCAGGCCATTCCCTTGAATTTGACCTGGAGGGCCATTCCTCTACTAAGGCTTTTAGATGGCCATAGGTAAAATTGTGACTCAAAATTGAAGGAGGGATGCCTTTTCGCTTAGCTTCCTCTTTAAGCTTTGCAAAAGGTCCCAATTCACCCAGTGGTGAATTATTTCTGTCTCGGGGAGGTCTATTTTGACGTGGGTTATTATTATTATTATTATTATTATTATTATTATTATTATTATTATTATTATTATTTCTATCATTATTATTTCTCTGTCTGCCTCCTCTATTTACAACTGTCCATTCACCCTGTGATTCCTCCTGCTGCTGAGGAGGAATTTGGGGAGGCATGGCAGCTGCAGCAGCATAAGTCATTTTTTGGTCATTATTTTAATTTGCAGGGGTTTGAAGAACTCTTACAGATGAACAATTAGTTTCTGGCGCGACATATTTACGTCCAAATTCTGTCAATTCTGTAAGCAAATCAGACCAATTCTAATCTGTGCCAAGTAGAGAATTTGCATTTGAATTTTCAATTCTAGCTTTTATCTGTAGGGCTAGATTTTGCAGTTGTGCAGATAGCCCTCGGTTGAGAATATCCATTCTTTCTGGTATTATTTTCAGGATAAGTGGGTCATCTTGAATATTATCCCATAACTGGGAGAGACCTCCATGCAGGACATGGGGCTCCCCTCTGGCAATGGGATCAGTAAAACCCACGTTAAAAGCTGCACTTTGCGTCAGAGGCCAGGGGGCTTGGTTATTACCAGTAATCAACATTATTCCCAGACCCCAAATGCCTGAAGCTTCTTTTTCGGACAGCAATATGTGGTCTCCACCTGAAGCTGACACGCTCACAATGTAGTCCACGTTGCTTTCCAGGGGCATTCTGCCAAATTGTCTTTTCAATTGGGTCAGCTCCAGAGGAGAGTGTTGGGGCGGCACAGGGGAAAACTCGTACAATCAATGTGATTGATAAACAAGCTTCTAACTTTATTGCGCAGTTACAATTCTTATATAGTGCCTGTGTGAACACACCCCCCGCCACCTCGCACCAACATAACTTACTACTGGACACCCGGTGTGTTTACCTATAGAGAACGAATCCCAGCTGCATAATGTCAGTAGTAAGGGCCGATGCAATTGGCCTCAGATAAGGGATTTTATACACAGACGTAGAATTGTGCACACCCCGATTCCAGGGTATTCTACGACGTACTACAACATATCCCCTTTTTTCTTTTTGCACAAGAACATGTCTGGTTAACGTTCTCTGCTATACTAGCTTTCAAACTAACAAAATATAAAATAACAAAACATGCAAAACCTATGAATATAAACAATAATAAGTTATCTTCTTAAACAACTTAATTTACCAACGTAGTCTTATATAACTAACTTAATGTAAAAAACACACTAATAACATAAATGATGAATCTTACCTAATTAAATTTATGAATGCAACAATGGATTTTGGTTTTAGGAAGGTGTGGTGTCCATCAGTACGTAAGGCCAAGGGGAGGATAGGGAAGTCCTGTCCGACAGAATTTTTGTCGGGAGGCCCCTTACAGGCATTCCCGAACCCTACCATCTCACATCACGATGGAGTCCGAATTCCTTCATGGTTGACGAATTGATATATAAAAGACCTAGGCCTAGGATTGTAACGTATAACTGCAGTATTCATAATGTAACTACAACATTTATAATGGCGAATTGTGAGTGAAGTCTGAGCAGAATTGTTCTTCTAGAGATACATCTTGGGGTCTCTGAGGGTACTTGCCAGGTAAACATGTAGTAAAAGGTGATTGTGGTGTTAAATAACTTAGCAGAAAGGTAAATAACAGTAAACAAAACAATCAAAACCTAAAAATATACTGATGGCTATAACAAGACTAATACAACAATCTTTGTTTTTGAGATGTTAACTATTCAATACAACCATTTCTGCTCTCAAACTTATGCTTCCGGATTCAGGGGAGCAGGAGCTGGTCGGGTCCACTCGCTGGGAACCCACAGGGTACCTGTAGGAGAGTGGGGAATGCTCTGTGATATGCTTAATTCCCCATTGTTGGAAAAACCGAGTTAGCTTGTTACTAACGTAGGCCGGTCCGTTATCTGTCTTTATCTGCTCTGGTACACCCATGACGGGGAAACAAAGGGTGAGGTGTCGTATCACCTGCAACACCTTTTCACCAGGCTAAGCCATTGCCTAGATAAAATGGCTATAAGTATCAATAGTAACATGGACATATTTAAGACTTCCAAATTGTGGCAGATGGATGTCACTCATGTACCACAATTTGGAAGTCTTAAATATGTCCATGTTACTATTNCAGCTCTGGAGCTGCAGGGCAGTGCCTGTGTGCAGAGGTGGAGGGGGTTGGGAGGATTTTTTCGTGCCCTTCCGAGGCCGGACCTCCTTCCATTCATTCATATCTCTTAAGTCCTCCCCTTCTGTCTGGTGACAGGAGGGGGGGGGATCCATCACTTCCTCAACCTCTCCCATCTGCCCCTGCCTCAGGGTGTGATTCCACCAGTCTATTTCCCTCTCACATTCTCTAATGGTTCTGAGTCTCTCCACCTCCTCTGTCAGTTTAACCACCTGCCTGAGGAGATCATTTACTTGCTCACACCGCACACATGCGGTGTCACTGGTTCCCTCTGATACCAGTGCCAGGCACAGGCATTCACTGCAGCCAGAGACCTGCACTGCTGCATGCCTGCTTGGGAGCTTCTGAGTCCCCACATTCTTTTTCACTATGGTTTTTGGCCGCGTTGTGACCCTGATGTATCTAGCTACTAGTTGCTACTAGTTGCTCCCTGCCTGCCCTCGCGCCTGCCCTCTGGAAGCTAGCTGCCGCTCCCTGCTGTGCTGCCGCGTGCTCAGAGGAGGCTGCCAAATGGCCGCTTTTTAAAGCTTGCTGCCCTCCACAGCCCCGCCTCCTGCCACGTCAGCCTTCCTTATCCTCGCTCAGACTCAGGTCTCCTCGCTCTGCCCTGGCTTCACCGTCTCTGGGAAGCCCAACTCCTTCTCAAATCCTCTGCACTTTAAAGGCACAGCTTACACCGGTGCCGATGCCGATGCCGGCGCCGATGCCAAGTGCCGGTGCCGCTCCCTGCTGTGCTGCCGTGTGCTCAGAGGAGGCTGCCAAATACAATATAAATAAATAAATAAATACATAAACAAACAAATAAGTAAATAGCTGTAGCTTCAGAGCCACCTTTACAGAACCTTTGCCTCCCTGGAATCATGGCCTCCAGTGACCTTCTCTAACAAGTCTCTGGGGAGGCTTTGTCAATAATGGGACCCAACGGGGCCAATCAATACTTCAAGATATTTTGGATTTTTGTTTTGGCTTTAACTTCTAAAGAAATTTCCTTTTCATTATCCTGTCAGTACCTGAGTATCATGGACTCAGTCCCACTGGCACCATGGGGCCCATTACAGTACTGAGCAGCCATGAGTCACCCTCATGTGGTGTTTTTAGTGTTCAAGATTTGCACAGCTCATTGGAGAGGCTCCAGTGTGGAGGGAGATGAAAAAGAGCATCAAAAAAAAGTTATTGAAAAGTTCTATTTTTCTGATTTTCAGTTTAGAATTCATATTCAACTACTATGGGTGTAGAGTGTCTCTGAAAGAGGCCTGGATAGTGAGGAAAAGCCTTTGAGATCCAACACTCCATGGAGAACATTGCTCCCAGCCCTCCACAAGACACCAAGGTAGTCTAAGGGTGATCCACTTCTTGGATGAAGGAGAAGCTGTAGATGTATTAGTCTACCTTGACTTGAGTAAGGCAGTTGACTCAGTTTCCCAGAGCATTCTCCTGGAGAAGCTGGCTGCTCATGGCATAGATGGGCATGTGCTTTGCTGGATACCAGACTGGTTGGAGCTGTGGTCCATGGAGCTAAATCCAGCTGGGGGGGGGTCAGGAGTGGTGTCCCCCANGGTGGGGGGTGGTGGCGTGTCCCGGAAGCCGGAATTGCTCGCGACGGAAGATGATGCTTGCGAAGTTTCCGGCTTCCAGCTCAGTATGTTTCCGGCGCTTGGAGGAGACACTTCCAGTGCCTCCCCGCCAACGAAGCTGGATGAGTCATGGTCACAGGCGCCATTTTCGGGAGGGGGGAGCACAGATGCAGTTATGCATGCCGGAATGCTGCTGGAATTCTGAACAATTTGTACAATCGTCTCTTCCCCTGTAGGGGGGCTTGGGTCATAATCAATCCCTAGCTGGTGCATGCCTGGTATTTTTTGCCCTTCTAAGTTTGCCGTGGCGACCGCGGCAATTTTCTTTTCAGCGCGATAACGTTGCAAGCATTTTACGACTGTACGCCACAGTTTCATTAACTTCCGCGCTGTTTGATCCGCGCTTGTTCCACAAAATATGCCCCAGATCTTTCCATTCTTTCTCATCAAACAATTTAGACTGATCGGTAAACAGCTGATACTCACGGCCATATGCTAATAGCGCTGAAGGGTCCTTTTTAAGATCTATATCTTTTACTGAACGTTTCTGTAAGAAACTTATAAATAAGTTCAGGGCTATTTCGCTCTCCATAGCGTGGCCACGCTTTTCTTGGTACAACTTACAACTGTATAAAAGGAGCAATTTGTACCTGTACCGGCAGCGATTTTCAGAGCCAGTAGCCCAGTCCCGGTTCGCGAGTTTCTCAATTCTTCTCAGGCTCGAGCAGCACCCCTATGCCAGAGTCAGTGCTGCTTTCTTGCCCGCCGAACGCTGCCTGCCGGCACGACCTGGGCTTGTCGCTTCAGCACTGAGAAATGGTCAGGCCAATCTCGGTTACAGCCTGTTGTTGAGCTGCTGAGAGGGTGACAGGGGAAGATGGGTCAGTACCTTTAAGAAGCGGTCGTAGCAGTTCTAATTGGTCATTTGTTATACCGACCACAGGGCGCAACCATTGAACGTCGCCTAAGAATCGCTGAACATCGTGCAGGCTTTTCAGAGTCAAATGAAGAGCAGCTTTTTGGGTCTGATTTGCGATTCAGTGATATGCCATCCCAGGTACTTCCATGGCGCTGTACGCTGTATCTTTTCAGCTGCTATCTGGAGTCCTTGCTGATTTAGCTGCTGCAGAGCAGGTGTTGAAGATACAGCGGCAGCATCAATTAGCTGTTGTGTTGGAACTAGCCGGGCAATACGAGTGCCTTTTGGGATTACCATGGGTGGATTCCAAGTCAGTGCTACGATGCAAATTTCTCCAGTATAGTCACTGTCAATTACTCCTGGTAGCACAAACAAACCTTTAAGTCCAGCTGATGATTGTCCAAATAAGAGGGCTCCACATGGCTTTCCCTCATATTTTACTGGACCGGTGACGCCCGTGGGGATCTTTTGGGGCATACTGTCAATGAAAGTCACATCTACTGTTGCCGCCAGGTCCAACCTGAGACTTCCACTGGTTTCTGGTCGGAGGGAAGTGGCTGGCTGGAGTTGTGTGGAGGAGACCATACTGGAGCCACCGTTGGGGTCTTCGCGCCGTGGCTTCTCGCGCTCTTTGACCCGTTTCCCTGGTGCTTGCAGGCCTCAGTAGCATGACTATTTTCTTTGCAACGCCGACGCCAGACTTTGGATTTAGGGCGCTGTGATCGGACGTGCCCACGGCCACCGCAGCGAAAGCATGTAATGGTTGATTCATGAGGGTGTTTGGTGTTAGTAGGGCGTAACGGGGCTAATGCTGCGAAGGCTTGCTGCTGTGCTTGCGTCAGGTGTTTCTCTACACCCTGTATTGCTTCTACTAACATTGCCTGGGTCCCTGCTGGGATTTTCACCATTCTCTCTAGCATGTCCTCAATTGTTGAATCGGGTGGCATGGTAGAAATTACGTTTCTTGTAAGCTCATTGCTATTTTCAAGTACACACTGACGGAGCAATGCACCTTTCATCCACTCTGGCACAGAGGCCTGATTAATTGCATCAGTAAGTCTATAAATTTTGCAAATGGTTCTTCTCTGCTTTGCTTGATTGACATATAGAATGGAACGGCTGGTGTAGTTCTGACTCTACTTAAAGCCTCCTTCGCAAGGCTCATGGACTGCCTAAGTCTGTCTGGGCCCAATTGTACTTGCGTGTCGATAGTAGCAAAGTCGCCAGTAACCATAAGCTGATCAGCAGTTACACCATACATAGGATCATTCTGATGCGTAGGAATGTCCACGTACCTCTGACAGTCGATGCCAATGAGACTGCCATAGCATTAGAGATGACTGAGTAGTAATCATTCTTATTATTCCTTTTATATCCTCAGGAAGCAACAATCCTGACCCCCAAATATAATTTATCACTTGTTTGACTGGTTCACCATGCAGCCCACATTCATTAACAGTAGCTCTTAGTTGAGTTAATAACTTCCAATATAAAGGGCCATAGTGTGCTTGTATACTTCCCTGATCATCCATTTTGTATGTCACGGGGAAAGCTTGCGGAAGGGTTTCGATGTCTGCACACAAATCATAATCTCTATTCTGGATAGCGACCTTCTCAATTTGCGACAAATTAACCCTTGAGATTAAATCAGCAGTTTGCGTTGTGTTAGGAAGTCGCGGTTTACTTTGGTAGCGAGCAGCAGCCGCTGGTACTGCCACGGGGGGGGTGGGGTGGTGGCGTGTCCCCTGGTTGTAACCACCCACGCCGGAAGATGAAGTTTCCGGCATCCAGCTCAGTATGTTTCCGGCGCTCGGAGGAGACACTTCCGGTGCCTCTCCACTCACGANTGGATGGATCTGCTCGCTCACACCAAGCAGTGGTAGCTTGGCATGATTGTGCTTCAGACCAATGGCCATCACACGTCGTGCTACAGGAAGGATCAGCACAGGGCATAGAATTGTGTGCAGTGATAGAAGAAGCCTTTTGATTGTTTTCAGTGACAGATATCAATATTATAGTGGATTCTCATTATGTTTATGGACTGTTAGTTAGAACACATGCTTGATACCTTAAACACATAGGTATTAGGCCTATCTTTACACTGTTTTCTGATGATTCTGGCAGGAATAATAATTCTGGTAAATATTGGGTTAATTGGGTTACTTTTAAGCACCAGGAGAATGGAAGAAAAGATGGTTTACTTAGCTCTTTCAACTTTAAAAGCTACAAATTGTGGGAGAAGAGCAGAAGAGTAGACGCTGTGTGGGACAGAAGGTGCCTGGTGGACTGCCTGATACTGCCTGACCCTGAAGGGAACAGAGTGCTGTGAATACCCTGAGCAATGTGCCTCCTGGAGAATGTTCTGTCTCGGTACCAGGTGCCTTCAGTGGGAAGCGGTTAGATAAGGATTTATGTTAGTGCATGTTTATATAGCAAAATGCACTATTTTCACTTTGCTTTCAGACAGAGCACTTTTAGATGTAACCTATAAATCAATCAATAGATATCTGAGTACTATATAAGTCTAGCAAACCACACAATAACTGATTGTTCACTGCAATTGGGGTCTGTGCATTTATGTCCTCTGACTCCTCTGGACATGCTCAAAGAGCTCTGTGTCCTTCTGATGCTGCACATGGACACTGACAGTTCATGTTGAGCTTCTGGTATACCACAACCCCCAGATCCTTCTCCTCAGGGCTGTCCTCAAACCTTTCTCCTCCCAGCCTGTATTCATGCACGGGATTGCCTCAGCCCTTTGCCAGAACCTTGCACTTGGCTTTCTTGAACTTCATGCAGTTTGCATAAGCTCACTTCTCCAGCCTGTCCAGGTCCCTCTGGGTGGCATCCCTTCCCTCCAGCATGTTGAGTTCTCCACACAGTTCAGTGTTGTCAGCAAACTTGCTGAGGGTGCACTCCATTCCACTGTCCATGTCACCAACAAAGATGTTAAACAGCACTGGTCCCAGTACCAGCCCTTGAGGAACACCACTCCTCACACACCTCCATTTGGACTCTGAGCCACTGATCAAACTCTCGGTGTGTGACCATCCAGCCTGTTCCTTATCCAACGAGGAGAAGAGAACATTGTGTGGAACAGTGTTGAATGCTCTGCACAGCTCCAGGTAGATGACATCTGTTGCTCTGACTTTTTCCACCAGAGGTTGTTCCCTCACTGATAAAAGCCACCAAATAAGTCAGGCAGGACTTGCCTTTAGTGAAGCTGTGTTGGCTGAAACCAATCACCCCTTTGTTATCTGCTTGCCTTAGCAGAGCCTTCAGGAGGATCTGCTCCATGATTTTCCAGGCACTGAGTTCATAGGATCACAGAAAGGAGACAGAGATGAAACTGACTGGCCTGGAATTCTTCTCTTCTTTTTTTTCCAGGTTTGAAAATGGGGGTTTTGTTTCCCCTTTCTCTAGGCTTGTCATGGGATGGTGGACAGGCTATCAGCATCCTTGAAGAGCCTGCTCTTGGGATTTGGAGGGAAAATGCTCCAAAGAAAAGCCTTGGAGAATCACACTGCTGGACCTGGATTCATTCTCCTGGGATTTTCTGGCCATTTCAGCCTGCAGTGCCTGCACTTCATGGTCTTCCTGCTCATCTACCTGGTGGTCCTCACGGGGAAAAACCTGATTGCACTCATCACAGTGGTGGACTCAAGCCTCCACAGCCCCATGGATTTCTTCCTGAGGAACTTGTCCTTCCTGGAGATCTGCTACACATCAGTGACTCTGCCAAAAATGCTGGTGGGTTTCCTGATGGGAGATGGCAGGATCTCCTTCCTTGGCTGTGCTGCCCAGCTCTACTCCCTGGTTTTGCTGGGTGGTACCGAGTGCCTTCTGCTGGCTGCCATGGCCTATGGCCCCTACACAGCTTCTGTGACCCTCTGCACTACAGCCTCACCATGAGCAGGGGGGATCAGGGATGGTTGTTGTACCAGTGCAAGTAGTTCAGACCTACCAGGTGTTCACTTTGCCCTTCTGTGCATCCTCCAGTTGGGATGGAGAAAGAGGAATGGAAGAGTAAGAGCAGAAAAATCATGGGTCAAGGGTAATCCTAAAGAAGACCTGAACCACATTCAGGAACGTGCTGATTCCCAGCAACAGGACCAGACAGGTTTCAACATACCAAGGACATTAAAAACTTCAAAAATTAATGATGGCCATGCTGGCTGCAGGTCCTGGGTCGGTGTCACCATCAGTGTCACAAAGCACAGCCCAATGATGCCCTTGAGCAGGCTCCAGAGCTGACAGCCAGCACAAGGAATAAGGAAGGTGTGACATCTCACAGTTCTAAGAACAGCTCCGAGACCAAACCAACCAACATGGTGACCAGTGACTCTTAAACCCAGACAGGGAATAATTATAACCAGATATTTTCACATTGTCTGATCAGATCTGTCATTATCTCAGCTCTTTTTGCCCCACATAGGCCCAAATAAAGACTGTTGTGGTTGAACCCCAGCCAGGCACTGAGCACCTCAAAGCCTCTCACTCACAAACNGGAAGGCTGCATAGAGGCCTTCTCACACATTACAGCAAGCTGTTGGACCTTTTTCTCCAATTTATCAAATCTCTTAGCCCCAGATTCCATAAATGTGTTGACCAAGTGGTGTAATTCAGCCACTTGTCCCTCAGGCGGGTTAACAGCCTGAGCGGGAGGACGAGTCTGCCTGTTGGTAGCTTTTGGCTGTGGCTTTGTTTTTAACATGGAGGGTCGGCTTTTCCCCTTTCTAAGGACAAAACGTACCTTTTTCTTACATGGCCTTTCAGGAGAGACATGCTCTCCTTCATCTGTTGTATATTCAGATGTATTCTGGCAGCAGATTAAGGTCAGTGCCATTTTCAGAATTTTCCTCTCCAGATTCCCCAGCCCCGTCAGTTTCCATGAAGTCTCCAAATTCTACTAATGTGCCACTTTCAATATTTTCTAACTTTTGGCACAATTCTTCTTTCTCCTGCCAAATTATAGCAGCCAAGATGAAAAAGGCACGAGCATTGAAAAAATCTAAACCCCATTTTTCACCTGCTTCTTGGTTTCTTTATCCAGAGCGGATCNGACTCGATGATTTTAGAGGTCTTTTCCAACTTGGATGATTCTATGTTTCTGTGATTCTAGGGATGGAGATCTCTTTTATTTCATCATCACTGTGCCCAGGATGTCCTCCAACCATCACATCAACCACAAGTCCTTCTCTGTTTGCAAACAGCAGGTCCATTGCGGTGTCTTCTCTGGTTGGTTGCCTCACAAGATGTGTCAGGAAAGTCTCTTCCGCACACTCCAGGAACCTCCAGGACTGTTCCCTCTCTGCTGTGCTGTATTTCCAGCACACATCTGGGAAGGTGAAGTGAGAACAAGGTCTCACCTATTGTAATTATACTTCATCTGCCTCTTCATCCTTGATGGATCCTCTAGAGCCATGTTGGTTCGTACTAATAGGACTGTACAAGTTTTCACATCCCAAATATAGAAGAAATAAATAAAATCAACTACTGTAATTAGCAATAGGGATAATGACAAGATCAGGAATTATGACCCCTCCATAAAAGATAAAAAGGGAAAAGTGTAATTATAAATAATGTCCAGGAGATGACATTCAAGCAATGGAGATGTCTCCTGCACCATTTTTTCATAAGAAAAACGGTGAGAACTGTAATTATTAACAGTCTGCAGGCGGTGGCACATAAAATACGGAGGAGATGTTAATTCTGGGTGCAGATCCAGGTCAGTGTCACCATCAGTGTCACACAGGAGAACACAGTGATGCCCTTGAGCAGGCTCCAAAGCTCACAGACAGAAAAATAAGGAACAAGGAGAGGGGAAGGTGCGACATCCCACAGCTCTAAGAACATCTCTGAGACCAAACCAACCCAACATGGTGACCAGCGAATCTTCAAACCATACAGGGAATAATTATAACTAATTTGTTTTAACATGCTCTGATCAGATCTGTTGTTATCTCAGCCCTTAGTGCCCCACGTTGGGCCCAGATAAAGACTTGTGGTTGAACACCAGCCAGATATTGAGAACCACACAACTGTTCACTCAGCACCAATCAACAGTGGGATGGAAGAAAATATAAGAATATTTACGGATGGAGCTAAAAATATTTTATTTATTGAAGTAAGATAAAAATAAATATATATTTTCAGTAATTCTAATGCTAGTTCTAATAATTATATGACTAAAATGGAATAATATGGAAACTTCATAGTTTTCTGTTCTCTGCTTTCAAAGAGGGAAACTCCTGCTGTTTCTTATCTCAAGGTTTCTATAGTCATCACTTCAGCACATATATTTCCCCTATAAGGTGATGACTACCTCAACAATTTCTTAGCTTCTATTAAACCAGCATTCTGGTTAGCTTCTACCAGGTCAATGTGACCCCTGGACAGTTACTAGCAGGCATTTTATATCACCCCTGACATCACATATAACCCACGATCAAGCAGCCAAGCGCTGCAATAAACATCCCTGCTTTAGAACTTTTCCTGGGGTGTAATTTTGTTTCCACATGTCACACCCTTCGACGAATTTCCAACCAATCCCCAAGCAGTGGTCAAACCCCACAGCACACTCACTCCACTTTATATCCTGAGTGTGACATCTTCTGGAATGCAATGACTCTGACTGGAATAACTGTCTTTCAGCAGACCTTATAAAATTCTTTAATAATGTTTAAATCTCACTGCAAATAGCTACCAGAAATATTTCTCATCATAATATCCCGTGTAGAAACGTAACCTCACTAGAGACAACTTGTGCCCAGCAGATGCTTGCAGAGTGTATTTTATTCTGTTGGAAAGTTTCTCTGACTGACTTTTCTCTGCTTGCAAAGAGGGAAACTCCTGCAGTGCCTGAGTGCAGCAGTTCTCTAAGGGAGATGGGTTGGGAGCTGGTGCAAAGGAGCTGTAACATCCAGCTGCAGCCTGCAGAGGAGAAGTCTGATGGGAGGAAAAGACAAAAAACACCCAGAGCGGAACAGGGAAAATTTGCCACCGCCACCTTGCCACTGCCACCTTGTCACCACCACTTGTCAACTCTGGCTGGCAGCTGGCACTCCTTCAGCACCTCCACAGGGCACCGTGCCACTGCTCTGCCACCCTCGTGTGACTCCCAGAGCAGTGCCTGGTGGGACAGCCTGACCTTTTCTTGGCCTCAGCTGGAGACTCTTTTCATTTGGATTCCCTGGCCCCAACCTCCCCCTTTCCCCTCTTCACTTGCAGAGCCCCCGGGCAAACCCAGCGCGGCCGTGCCCTCCGTGCCTCCCACCGGCCCTGGCCCCGCCGCGCTNTTTTGCTTACAGGACTTCCGAGACAGGGAAACTAACACAGTGATCTTCTGGCCCATTATGAATTTTTGGGCCTCCTGGATATTAGATAGTACGACAGTTACAACTCTCAAGCATCCGGGCCAACATTTAGCTGTGGTATCCAGTTCTTTATAAAAGTATGCCACTGCCGTCTGTATGGACCAAGGTGCTGTGCCAGTATCCCTAGGGCTATACTTTGTTTTTCATGTGAGAATAAGAAAAATGGTTTGCTCACATCAGGTAGTCCAAGTGCCAGGGCCTCCATTAGAGCTTTTTTCATTTTCTCAAAGGCCATATTGCTGCTTTATTCCATTGAAGCTGTTTCTGGTCAGTGTTGGTTAGCGCATACAGTGGTTTAATCAGTATCCCATAGTTATAAATCCAAAGCTTACACCATTCCATCATTCCAAACAAGGCTCATAGTTCTTTGATTGTTTGAGGTCTCGGGGTTTGGCAGGTAGCCTCCTTTTAGGCCTGCCCTATCGTGCACTGGCCCGCACTGATTTCATATCCTAGATAAGTCATCTGTTGCTGAACCATTTGAGCCTTTTTCTTGGATACATGATACCCCTGTTGTGGAGGAATTTCTGAAGGAACGTGGACACCCGGCGATTATGGACAATCCATGTTTTGAGAACTATGAAGCAGACTGAAACTTTTAGTTCTGAGAGAAGTAAACAACTTGTCCTTGAAGTGTCTCTGAAAGCGCGATTAGAGCAAGTAGCTTGGCAGATGCAAGAGCAGCTTTAGTGAAAAACAGGATGCCTAGCCAAAATGTAGCTAACCGCAAAAATTTGTTATCTAAAGAGGCGTGGCCTCTGAGTTCTATATAATGCTGTGTGATTTTTAATAAATGAGAGCTGGGTTTTAGCCACATTGGTTTTGGCTATAGCCTCTGTATTTTTGCACTCTTCCTGACACCCTGTAAGCCCAGAAAGTTCAAGATACTCACAGTCCATGTTTTGCATGTGTCTTGAGTTTCAGTGGCTATCAGGATATAATCGATGTACTGAACTAAGTTGCCTGTTCCAGATGGCAGCTCCCAAGACTCCAGATCCTTAGCCAAATGACTGCTAAACTAGTGGGTGAGTTCTTGAATACTTGAGGCAGCACAGTCAATGTAAGTTGGGCTTTTCGTCCACTTTTGGGGTTTCCCTATTTGAAAGCAAACAGATTTTGACTGGCATTATAGATCTAAAACTGTAAACCAGGTTAAATTTGGGGTTACAGTTGTAAGCAAGGTCTATGTGTTTGCTACCACTGGGTACAGATACTCCATGATTTTATTTATAGCCCTTAGGTCCTGCTATACTTAGGTAGTATACGAGTACTATAACTAGATTTGTTGCCCGAAGTAGAGACACAAACCAACAGAGTGTCAGTTTGATGCGGTGCTTTATTAGGGGCCCTGGAAACCTGGGGACTACCGTCCCAAATCAGGATTTCAAAAATCCTCCGTTTGGTTCAACTTTAATACCCTTTTACAATGAGACCTTCGTGCAGAATTTCATGTGCTTCAGTTACAAAACGGTAGAGAAAACAGTTAAATGCTTTATACAAATAATGGTAGACAGACATCCACTAACTACAAATCTCTCATACTTGTTTAACTTAAGATATTATTTAACCGTCTCCTACCACCAACCCCCCTTACATGCGTAATATTTCAACCCTTTATNAGAGGAGGCTGCCAAATGGCCGCTTTTTAAAGCTTGCCGCCCTTCACAGCCCCGCCTCCTGCCACATCAGCCTTCCTTATCCTCGCTCAGACTCGGGTCTCCTCGCTCTGCCCTGGCTTCACCGTCTCTGGGAAGCCCAACTCCTTCTCAAATCCTCTGCAATTTAAAGGCACAGCTCACACTGGTGCCGGTGCCGGTGCCGCTGCCGCTCCCTGCTGTGCTGCTGCGTGCTCAGAGGAGGCTGCCAAATGGCCGCTTTTTAAAGCTTGCCGCCCTTCACTCGAAAGGTGTATGCAGTTGGCATTTAATTTGTAATGCCTTACTTATTGCTCTTACAACTTAAGCACAAAAATGAGAGCCTCGGTCCGAGGAGATACTTCTAGGCACTCCAAATCTTGGTATAATTTCATTAAACAGTACTTTGGTTACTTCTCTTTCTTTGTTTGTTCTGCATGGGAATGCTTCAGGCCACCCAGAAAATATATCTGTTAAAACCAGAAGGTACTTATACCCCCCACCTTTCCTTGGGAGTTCAGAAAAATCAATCTGCCACACTTCTCCCGTGAATTTTCCTCTGTCCTATACTCCTTGGTACACCTTAGTTCCCGTTTTCAGATTATTCTTTAGACAACATTCACATTGGGCTGTGACCTGCTTTATTGCTTTAAATGGCTTTGGTCCTGCGACTCTGATCCTTAAATGCTGGTAGAGGGTTTCTAATCCCCAGTGGACCTTGTCCTGTTCTGTTTTACAAACTGCCATAAATAATTTTTCTGGTAATACCAATTGCTTTGTTTCTAGCTGGTCCCATCCATTATGTAAGATTTTACCTTTGTTTCTTTGTATTTACTTACTATCTGTTTCATGGTATTCTGGATCAAAATTAGTATCTAGTTTTCCTGGCACTAGAGCCAGTACTGTTAATTCTTTGGTCCTTGCAGCAGCTAATTTAGCTTCTGTGTTGGCTTTTCTATTACCTTTTTCTGGAACGGCGTTACCTCTCAGGTGCCTCTTGCAATGCATTATGGCCAGTTGGGTTGGGAGCTGAACAGCCTCTGGCAACTGTAGGGATTCTTCTGCATGTTTTATGGTTTTCCCTTGGGAAGTCAATAGTCCTTGCTCCTTCCAGATTTCTCCATGTGCGTGCACAATGGAAAAGGCATATATAAGTCTGTCTATATGTTAATTCTTTTCCCTTTTGCCAGTTTGAGGGCTCAGATAATAGCTATTAGTTCGGCTTTCTGCGCTGAGGTTCCTGCAGCTAAAGGGTTTGATTCGATTACCTGCTCAGTTGTAGTACCTGCGTAGCCAGCCATTCTTACCCCCTGCTTTACACAGCTGCTGCCATCTGAAAACCAGTCGTCTGCACCTTCGGTTGGGTCTTCCTTGAGATCTGGAAGACTGGAGTAAACCACTTCGATGGTTTCCAGACAGTCATGTTCAACTGGTTCTGATGACATTCTTCCTTCTAGGAATGAGGCTGGGTTGATAATATTAGTTACTTGAATGGTTATATCATCTGATTCGGCTAAAGTCGCCTGGTATTTCAGGAACCGACAAGGTGACAACCAATGGCCACCCTTCTGCTCCAGTACTGCTGGTGACCCAGTTGAGCCTTGATGGTGTTTTTCTGTCTTGGGAACAGGGCTTTTGCTTTTAATTATCTGAGGAGAGGAGTTAGCCTCTGTCTTGGGAACAGGGGCCCTCACTCTGCTCTGCAAAGGTTAACCCTGTCCTACCCCATTTCAGTGTCAGTGGGGGATACAAATCAGGCTCAGTCTGGATCTGCTGGTCCCAGATCAAAAGGATTGTCAGCTTCATCAGGATCAGCACCAGTGCCAGCATTCGCTCCCTCCTCCACATTTAACAGAATTTTCTTATTCTGTGGAACGCTGAGATCTTAATCAGAAACCAGCTCTGAGTGCTCCTTATCATGATTAACACCTCTATTAACAGTGTGCAAAACATTGTCAGCTGGATGCAGTGTGCTTAAGATGGTATATACCACTTTCCAAGTAATGAGCTCCTCATCAGAAACATCTAAGTTAAGATCCTTTTCTGTCTTTAATTCTTCCCCAAATTTTGCTCATAAATTATGATCATATGATCCATTGATGGGGAAATCAGGTGCAGTGATCTTGCACCCAAACCAGCAATTTAATTAATTTTAATGCAGGGACCTTGAACTCCCGTTCCTTTAAAACACGCTGCAGAATTTCAGTATGCAGTCTTTGTTCCTTTGTGTCCGTTTGCCCCCTAATGAAAACTAGAAGCAACTGCTCACCTTCTGACCAGCAGTAAGGTGATGTCTGTATCACAAGGAGCGCTCTGGAGCACTGTCCATTTGCCCGTCCATCACCAAAAACATTTTTCAAGATTTCCCTGTTTGAGCATCATTTGCGATAGATGAAGAATCATGGACCCCATATGATGGTGAAGACAGAATCAAACTTTATTGTGCATTAGACTATTTATATGCTAGTACAGTGACTTAGTAGCCAATCATGTATAGCCCCTTATCCCCAATTCCCATATTATCTTGCCAGATATGTAGTTAGCATATTTTTTCAGAAAAAAAAGCCATAAATGTCACATAAATCTCAAGTTCCTTCTTTCCCATTGCTGGTTGCTGGTTATGTCCCAGGCAGGTTTTACATATCCTGGTCTTCTCAAACTAGGACAAGTATCATGCTTACCATGGATTACTCTGTTCTTGTTCCTAATTAGGCACTATTGTAGATACAGTTGATAATGATGCAGAAATTGCAGTATGATTACTCACACTTGGCACAAGGGTAGGACAAAGCAAACTGTCATTTTTCAATTCAAAGATTCAGTGAGGCAGTAATGTAATAAAAACACATGTATATGTATAATAATAGTGTATAACAATAGTCCAATTACTACACTGAATAATGTAAAATTACTCAGCATAAGGAAAACATTATGTTCACATGGATAATGGAAATTGTTAGTCAAAGTTTCCTTAGCATGAAAGTTTAATCTGGGTACAGGTAGATATTTGCATCTAAGTAACTCTAAGCTCTATGAAATAATGTAATCATAGAATAGGTGTCTACAGTTGGTCAGATGAATCACGTCTTAAAAGTGCCTGGTTTTCTCCACTGACTATATAGAGAACTTAAATGGATTTCTTCAGATGTAAAATTTACGTTATAGAAATCTAAATTTAGGTGAAATGAGTTGCACTTGAAAGATCTTGTTTCCCTTTTCATTATTGTTAAGAAACATAAAGCCATGAAAAGGAAAAGCTAGTTTTATACATCTGTCAAAAAACAAGCTGAAAAAGAAGCTACAGTCATGATGTGGTAAGAAAACAAAGCTAAAATACCCAACAGTCAGTTGTTAGGATGGGTAAGTTGTTAGATGTGGGGGGGGGGACACGGGGTTTTGCTGCGACACCAGCAGGTATTCGCAGTTTATAGCAATGTCTTGTGACCTTAGGTGGTAAAGCAATGTGTAAGATTCTGTGTAAATTTTAACTGCATAAAGTCTTGATTGAAAGTATGTGTGTGTGTGTGTGTGAAAGTGAGTGAATGAGACGCAATTTAATTGAGAAGCGAGTGCGGAGTCCTGATTTGCGTTTCCGTGTTACCCGCAAGGGGGCCGGCCAGAGACAGATGAAGCGATTGGTGTGAGTGGTTGTGGTGTGAGTTGTTGGAATGAAATAAGAAAGCTGAAAGGAAAAGACAGTGAAACAGAAAGCGTCATAAGCCTCCAAGAATATCATCCTTCTGCACCAGGATATGGGATGCCGCTGCCGACCACACGAAAGAGAGGCAAAAAGATGCTAGATAGTAGCTCCCTGGAATCAGAAGGAGATGAAAAAAGCAGGGAATCAGAAAAGGTTCCACAAAAAACAGTAAAGGGAGAGAAAGGCAGAGAAAAAGCCCTGCAGGAGACAGGAAAAAGAAGTAAAAAGAGATAGGATAGACACAGAAAGTCTGGGAGATGATCCCAGAGAAGGGACTAGTCATCCATATCACACTAGGTCAGTGGAGCGAAAAGATAAAGAAAAGGAGGCAGAAAATGCAAGGATAGAAGAAGAGAAAGCAAGAATAGAAGTAGAGAAAGCAAAAATTGAAGCAGAAAGGGTTAAAGCTGAAAAAGAAAAATCAAGGGCAGAAGCGGATGGGATGCCGCTGCCAACGACACGAAAGAGGCAAAAATGTGCTAGATAGTAGCTCCCTGGAATCAGAAAGAGATGAAAAAAGCAGGGAATCAGAAAGGGTTCCACAAAAAACAGTAAAATGGAAGCTTACAATAGGCTTTATGTCCTCAAAAGAAATAGTGACCTTTAATTGCGAGTAGTTGTCCATGAAGGAAATGATTATCATAATAATATGTCTCACTCTGGTGAGTGGGGGGTGTTACTCCATGGATCAGATTTAAGTCAGATCGTTTACACAGCAATACTCCATCTGTGGCCTTACATTTGAGTTGTGCATTCTGGTATATGTTGGAATCATCAACTGAGGACAAATATTGCTTAAAAATAGATGGATGACCTAAGTGGCCCTGCCAAGCCATACCATAATACATTCGTTGATGCTTTGGACTGTCACTCGTTCCACAAACCTGTTTCGTATACTTAGTCAAAGGGCGTTCTGAGCAGTCTATGGTACTGCAATTCATAAGGACACAATGCCATCCCATAACCAGGGTGTATTTGCATTTTGAAAAACCTAGAACTTTTCCAGTGCTTGTTTTAATTTCTCTAGCAGTTAGCTTTCATTTAAGAAAAAATTCCCCCTCTGGAATGTGATGGAGGTCCCAGGCAGGTGAATCCTTCTCCCATACAACAGGACTTTTGCTCATGCCAGCTTTAGAGGTGGGGTGCAGCATCCATTTAGGGAGGACAGAGTGTGACATCCATGGCCACTGTGTGAAGCCCTGATGTGATCCACAGAACCAACAATCCTGTGAATTCAAAACTGTACTTATATTTTGTCCCAAATTAAGAAAAGAATTTTTGTCACATGGTTCATGAACCAGTGTATTCCTCCGCATACCAACCAAATCAAGTTTTGCACAACCAATACAACATGTTACAAGCAACAGAAATTTCGGAACAATCATAAAAGAAACCATGATCTTACAAGTCACTTCGCTTAAGCCACAAGGTGGCTAGGCTCTTGGCTGTCACTTAGTAACTGTCTTTGGTGTCCAGTAGCAGAGTAGCCAGTTCTGAAACTGAACTCGAGGGGTTCCTTATCTCTGAGATATGCAGAAGCCTGTAATCACATCAATTCATCACAATAATTCTGTCCCAATACACAAAACCTAATTACACAAAGAACCAAAAAGAAAACATTGGTTTACAGTACACAGGGAAAAAGAGAACTTAAACCTTATTCCACACAGATTATCCAGTTTGTGCTAATTTTGTACTGTTTATTATTCATGTCAGTCGCCACTCATGTGTTTGAATTCAGTGGATTTTGCAAAATGAGTTTAATTCTACCTGTGTTGGGTAGGTTTACAGAAACAGCTTGGCTAGGCTGCAAAATCCCTCTGAAGTTTCTGGGAGGCTTCTTATCAGTGTTGTTATATTGACTAGGTGACAGGGGAAAGAATGCTGTCATTCTGGGACACCCGTTTACACCCCACCTGTTATTGACCGTGGCAATAGCATAATTGAGTCTCTCGTCCCATTTACATTCCTGAGGTCTAATGAGTTTTTTAAGTAACCCATTTGTTCATTCAACAATGCTGTTTGCCTGTGCATGATAGGGAATATGAAATGCCCAGTTAATACTTTCACTTTTTGCCCATTGCTGGACCAGGTGGGAAGTGAAATGAGTGCCATTATCAGATTAAATACTGCTAGGTTTAGGCAAAATTCCAAAAACCTTTTTCAGGAAAGAAACAGTATTTTCCTCATTCACTTTTGCATAAGCTTCTGCACAAGTTAACCCAGAGATAACTTCTACCATTACAATAACATACTGTTTATTTCCTGACCTTCGGAAGGGTCCGATATAATCTATTTGCCAAGTAGACCATAATGTTTTACCGTCTCTGAGATGTAAATTATCAGCAGTCAAAGGATGTTCTCCCAACCAAATTTTACACAAATCACATGAGGAAATTATTGTTTTACCTTGTTCCGTGATACAAACCAACCACGAGATTGTGCTTCTTTATACAAATCAAAAATACCCAAATGACCTCTTTTGCAATTAAGCCATTCTATTAATTTTCCCCATTCTTGGATTTCACCTTGATTGAGAGCATCTCTGGTTTCAATTACATTAATTCTTGCCAATTCATCAACTTGGTTATTATATTTGCTTGCTTCATCTTTCAAATTGGATTGGTGAGAAGGTACCCATCCTACATGAAAGTTAGGATTTTGTTTAGCAATTTGTAGTATTTCCTTCCATTTTTCTGTATGCCATACCGGTACACTATTAATTTCCCAGTTATTATTTTCCCAAAATGTCACCCATTCTACACATCCTTTAAAGACAGCAAAAGAATCTGTATAGATATATACAGGTTCCTTAGTGTCTTTTTGCTTTTACGAATATGTTCAAAACAGCATCGAGCTCACCCACTTGTGTGCTTCCTTCATCTTGATTTATTATTTGTTTGCCTGTGGAAGGTTTAATTGCAGCAGACTTTAAAAACCTTACCTTTCTTTCCCTTCGGGAAGAAGCATCTGTGAACCAGGCTGCATTCATATCACTGTTGTACTCTGGGGCTTCTTTAATAGGGTGAGGAGTTTTCATTATTATTAAATCTTTTTCATTTGTAGATCCAATTGGTACCTGAATTTTTAATTGTTTATCTGGGCCTTCTTCGATTTGGAAAAGTTCAGAAAAGTATTCAGTTTGCCTATACCATTTTCTAACTGTTCCTTTCTGAGAAATTCCTTCAGGAGGAGGCTTTCCAGACAGTACCTGGTTAATAACCTTAAAAGGCCCTTGGAGGATTACTTTTTGCTTTTTAATTACCTTGCTTATCTCCTCATTTCTCTGAGTCCTTTAACGACTGAGAATAAAAAGATATTGGGTCTTGTGGCTCCAGCTGGCCCCTTTTGCCAAAAGTGATATGATAAAGCACTAGAAGAAAAACCCCATCCTATTGTTATTGGGTCCTCTGGATGGAGAGTCCCCAGGGTTTGAAAGGTCTGTGCCTCTAGGAGTAAGAGTTTTAATGCCTCATCATGATTTTGATTCCATTCCCAGTGTCAGTGTTTCTTTAACAAGTCGTATAATGGCCTCGCAATGTGCTTAATACCTAGGTATGTGCTTTCGCCAATATTGAAAGGTTCCCATAATTTCTTGTAATTCCTTTTTATGTGTGAGTGCCTTTATTTCTCCTAGATGAGAGAGAGTATCATTAGGGATATTCCATGTCCCGCCTTTCCATTTGATTCCTAGAAATTTTGTTTCTTGGGAGGAAGGTTGCCTTTTATCCTCAGGAATTTCTATTTGCAAGCTTGTTAAGTGCCCAATTGTGGCATCATAAGCTGCTCTCACTTCTTGCTCATTTTGGCTGCCTATCAGCACATAATCAATGTACTGACAGATTTTTACATTTGGGTTTTTTTTTATTTCTGGAATACTTTCCAGTTCATGTGAGAGAGCATGGTGGGCAAGCATGGGAGAATGTTTGTAGCCCTGAGGCAACCTGGTGAAGGTATACTGTATTCCATCCCAAGTAAAAGCAAAATGGTTTTGATCCTCAGAATCAATGGGAATTTGAAAAAAACATATCTTTCACATTATCAGTACATTGATTGGATGTGCTGCTTCCTGGATTTCTAGCACCAGATCTGCAATGTTTGGAACAGCTGCAGTTAATTTCTCTGTACCAGCATTCAATTTTCTATAATCTTCCATCATCGTCCATGTACCATTTGGTTTTCTTATGGGCCAAATCCGGGAATTATTATGTCAAGGCACAATGATACCTCTTTGTTTCAAGTTAGAAATTACTTCTCTGATGCCTTCTTTGGATGCTATGGGAATAGGATACTGTTTAACATTTGTAATTTTGCTTTTGGGGATGTGTGGGGCAGTATGTAACAGTCTAAGTGTGGGTGTGCCGAAATTCCATAAACAACCATTTTCGTCTCTCCAGGATTGACCAATCAATACATCCATTCCTAACAGATTGTAAGGAATGTCATCTGTGATCATTTGGGTTTGAAATAACTCCTCATCTCCCAGTAGCTTTAGCTGGGTGAGACCCCCTCGCAATACATAAGGTTCTCCCCTTGCTATGGGGTCAGTGAAGCCCACATTATAAGCAGCAGCTTGTTTCAGGGACCATGGAGCTCTGGGATTGCCAGTAGTTAACATAACTCTGCGACCCTAGTGGCCTGATGTAGAGGCAACCAGGGAAACACAATCAGGTGTTGCCAATCACGAGGAGAAAGGTGTGAGCTCCTGTTAAGCCCACCTGTGCCCAATTAGGGCTGGCCCCAACTGCACATGAGCAGAATTGGGGGACCAATAAAACGTGGGCTTGCAGAGGTGAGCTCGGTTCACTCCTGACCAGCCTAAGGAAGAGGATAGTTGGCTCTGGAGCATTAGCACCGAGACAGACTAACTGATTCTAAGGGCAACTTTTGGAGTGCTGTCCGTGCACCTTGGCAAGAACACCTACTGGACCTCAAAACACCGTGGTCCAGGAAAGGATTATCAGCAACAGCCTGAGCCTTCTTTTTCTGATAATAATATGCGATCTCCACCAGAAGATGAAACCCTTACTACATAATCTTTATCAGTTTCCAAGGGTAATCTTCCAAACTGTCTTTTCAATTTAAAAATCATAGAATTGGCTGGGTTGGAAGGGACCTCAGAGATCATCAAGTCCAACCCTTGACCCAGCGCTGCGGTTGCTAGACTATGGCACTGAGTGCCACATCCAGTCTCTTTTTAAATATCTCCAGGGACAGAGAATCTACCACCTCACTGGGCAGCCCATTCCAATGCCTGATCACACTCTCCGTAAAGAAATACTTTCTAATATCTAACCTAAACCTCCCCTGGCACAACTTAAGACTGTGTCCTCTTGTCTTGTTGAAAGTCATCTGGGAAAAGAGACCAACTCCCACCTCGCTACAGCCTCCTTTCAGGTAGTTGTAGAGAGCGATGAGGTCTCCCCTGAGCCGCCTCTTCTTCAGGCTGAACAACCCCAGCTCTCTTAGCCTCTCTTCATAGGGTCTGTGCTCGAGTGTTTTGCCACTTCCATGAAGGATAACAAAAAGTCTTTCTACAGATACATCAACAGAAAGGAGGGGCAGGGAAAACCTCTACTCTTTGTTGGACATGAGGGGAACCATAGTTACCAAAGATGAGGAAAGGGCTGAAGTATTTAACACTTTACGTCAGTTTTCAGCAGTAAGACAGGGTGTCCTGCAGATAGCTGGCTTCTGGGGCTTGTAGAGAGAAATAAGAATGTGAGGGCGCCCTCGGATGTGAGGGCGATCTGGCTGCGACATCTGTCACCCCACTGATCGCCAGGGTTGATTCGGCTGATCTGGCTGGCTAGGTGGGTGTCCCCTTCCTCCCTCACCGCTCCGTGTGCATCCCTCCCGAAGCTGCGCGCTCAGTCAAAGAGGACGACCTTCCCCAATAGAGAAGTACCGTTCAGTGGTCAAGGGTATACGGAAGCTGCGATCCCCTGCTAGAACTTCTTTTTTTAGCCCATAAGTTGGCAGGGCTGATAAAGAGGGCTTTAAACTAGGTTTGAAGGGGGAAGGGGTTGAAACCGGGCTCTCCAGAAGGGAGCCCAAGGGGGGACAGCCCAAGCCAAATCAGCAGGCCATCTGAAGTGCATGTACACCAATGCACGCAGCATGGGCAACAAACAAGAGGAGCTGGAAGCCATTGTGCAGCAGGAAAGCTATGATGTAGTCGTTATCACGGTGATGTAAACACTTTAAAAAATATCTGATTCTTGAGCAAGAATCATTTATTTTCTTTCTTCAGCTTACATATCAAACACATTTACATATCTAAAGATGGTAAACAGGAAAACAAGTCTCCTGGCGCCTGGCATTTTGGGCTAGACATCAGGAAATTAACATATCTAAACCGACCCGATAACTTGTCTCCAGAAGAATGCTCTGCTCCAAAACTATCGGTTTACCAGTAACTTGCACAAGGGAGAAAAAAAGGGGGGGCCCGCTCCCATTTCATTATAAAAATGCCCCTGAAAGAAACGAAAAGCAGCCTGCGAGCCTGCCTGTATCAACCAGCAGCACAGAGGAACCACGCGTGAACCAGCAAGCTCCAAAGAACCACGTGGAAGCCAGTTCCGGTGACTCAGCCAGCGCTGGCACAGAGCGACAAAAAGCCCCAAGGGAAAAGCGTCAAAAGCGGTGGAACGGTTTTTTTTTCTTCCTACTGCTACAGCAACGCGGTAACCTGAATCCGACCTTCCCCCCTTTGTCCTTTACCCTTTTTTTTCTGTGCCTTCCCTAAAAATAAATCCTTGTAACTTGTTTAAGTTTCAAAACGTGTTAGCTTGCAATTTCTATGCGTC
>JAAWXA010000159.1:58257-77453 GCA_038090715.1 Florisuga fusca
AAACAAACAAACAGGAGAGAAAAGGGTTACAAAGTGTCAAAGAAAGAAAAGAATGAGAGCTGTCTAAAGTCACAACCAGGAGTCCAGCTGTCCAGCAAGTTACTTGTTCAAGACAGCGTTCTGAACCTGGACGGGGCCTGATGCAAGATGGTATGGGTCGGTGCAAGACCAAGATGAAGACAGAATGGGGGCCTCAGTCTTATATGTCCTTAAATTCCCGCCCTTCCGGCACAACTTCTTTGTTCCCCAAGGAGAGGGTTTGTGTTGGTAGAAAAAAACCCTAGATAAGCCCACCATCAAGCCTTCTTTAATAAGCCTGTTTCCCTCAAAAAATGGTTGATGACTAAGCATGGTTGAGACCTATCAGACTGAGCAACTGGAGCAGGTCTCCACCCACTTGATCCTCAGTCCTTATCTCTATTATCGTCTCCATATGCAGGCCCAAGACCATATGAAGGCCTTCTCCAGGACGTCTTTTAGGAATGTTTAAAAGGTCTTGTTCCAAAGTTTACAATGCTGTATCAAAACCACTCCTTTCTAATAATAGTTGTAGAAGAGAAGAAAGTGAGGTGAAGAAGTGAATCAGAGAGTTTATAGTGAATGCACAACCCAAAGATCCAGGGTGCTTCCCATTGCTGGTCAGAGAGCGAGAGCTGCCCTTCGTAAACAGAGCACTGCTGCTTCTGCCTCTGCAGCCACTGCTCACCCCCCTACATGCAAGGCCACAACTCTGGTACAGCCAGCCAGCATTGTCCGCGTAGCTACTACAGCTGCAGCTGCTGCCTGTACCCGCACAGACACTGCTGCTGTTCAGAAAGCGAGCTCTGCCGCTGCTACTTCTGCAGACACCACAGCCTCTCCCCCTCAGCCCACACAGCTACTAGTTGACCCTGTGACTAGGAAAAAAGTGAAACAAAAGAAATCAGATCTTAGCGTTAGTCCTTCAAAGTCAACACAAGATGACTAGGTGATAGAGGATACAGCCTCTCCTCATAGAGCAGCTAAAGCAGAGTTGAAAACCAGCTGTGGGTGATGTGATTAAAACAGCACAAGAATATGAAGATGCTGTCAAAGCTCCTCATCAGGCCTGGGCCGCAGCTGTAAAGGAAACGGCTGAGAAACTGCACCTAACACATTTTCTCAAAAAGGGGAAGGAGGCTGCATTGCAGCCATTAAGAGGAAACGCCCTCCTATTAGACCACGTGTTACGATCCGAGCTATTATTTTGTATTTTGATTGTGAGGAAAACTCAGCCACTACTCACAGACGTCGCACGAATTTACAAAAATAACAGGCTTTATGATTTAAGCAAATTACAAGATTTATTTTAGGGAAAGGAGACAATAACGCCACCTTTAAAAGAAGAAACAAGTTTACAAGAGGAGGGAATTTACACAAATTAGTCACTTTGGGGAGAGAGCTGTTAAGGAAAGGAAAGAAAAACAAGAGAGCAATTAAGTTTTATCACCTTCTGCCGGCCCTGGCCTCTGGCTGGAGGTGGGGAGGGGGATGTGTAGGACCCACCGTTCCTGCTTGGCTGATGTTCTCCGCTTTTCCTTTCCTCTGCTGTTGCTGTCCCATAGCTGAAGCCAAAGTGGCGAGAGAAGGGGGGGCGAAGAGAGTCGCATCTTCTCCTTTTCTCTTGGAGTTTTTATACAGTAAAAAGGGGTTCTGTCTTTTCATAAATCACTGGCACACAGACTTGCTAAAGATGACACACAGATTTTGCCATCCCAAGAACTTCTCTTTTAATTATTGTGATCTTTCAGTCCTTGTTACCTTGCTAAATTTATTACTTTTTTCTTGACCGTGTACCAGGAGGTGACCTGATTAGCAGTCTTATCTTTAGGTGCCTGTCAGGCATGATACAAAACAGAAGCTAAGTTTGAGGTAAAAATCTGTTAATTGAGAAAATGTTTGGTTTTGGGGTTTTTCCACGAAAACAAACATGTACTGAACAAGCCACGTCCAGGAATGTTTAATGAGCTGACCTTGGCATGGAGAATAACAGAGCTAGCTGTGTAGCAAACAAGATAACAGAGAGCTGGCAAGAGCAAATATTTTTAAGTCTGGATGGCTCAACATAGGCGTGGACAATAGCCTTTAACCAATTAGCTTAACTGTCAGGAGTGTGATCACCACATAATGACCAATCACTGAATGTTCTATATTTAGTAACACGCTTGAATGTATATAAGCACCTTTATGGAGGTGAATAAACGAGACTTGCTTCAGTCACATTGATTGTACTGGCATTTACTCCGTGCCCTCTCGCGAAATTTGGTATTATTTTAAAAGAGCAGAAAAAATACTGATTCGAGAGACATATTTCGTATTTTCAAAGTGTTTACATCACTATGTAATGTGGATACATTGAAAATGTAAAAATTGCCTCTTGAATCAGCAAAATTGCATGAAAGCTAGTATGAGGCAGCGCCGGCATTGTTTGCTCTGTTTAAACTGTATCAAACTTTTCCATAAGCAAAACCCCCTCCACACCAGCACTGGCTTTCCACTATTTAAAATCATTAAAATGTATCAAGGCAAAATCTCACCAACAGACTCCCCTCCTTTGTACGGACTAAAAAGATAAAATGCTAATGACTCCTGATAAGCTGCCAGATCAGTAATGCAAATTGGTAGCAAATACAAGAACTAAAGAATTCCCAGAAAACCTGAATACAAAGGGAAGACCTGCATTTACCAATTTGCAACCTCTGGCAATAATAGATAAGAAGGATCTTTTTACTTTAAAAAATCAGAGGAAAAAGGTGAAAATCAGAAGCGAAAAGAAGCAAAGCAGCAGCATGCCAGCAGGGAACAGCAGAAGCGTTTTAAAAGAGACAGCGATCCCAATCCCAGCAATCCCATTCCCATGGGGTTGAGCAGGTGACATTTTGGAGGGTGAAAAGAACGCTAAGTGCTCTCTTTTCTTTTCTTAATAGCCCTTTCCTTGGGTTGTTTCACTTGTTTAAAAACATGTTTTCCCTGAATTTTCTCCCACT
Source organism: Florisuga fusca (assembly GCA_038090715.1). Lineage (NCBI taxonomy): Eukaryota > Metazoa > Chordata > Aves > Apodiformes > Trochilidae > Florisuga > Florisuga fusca. Next base: position 61,263 of record JAAWXA010000159.1, read on the forward strand.
ATTAACTCCTTCCTAAGAATCCTTTCAGGAAAGTTTGGGGTTTTTTCCCTGAAATAAAACACTGTAATTCATTCAAACAAGAAAGCTGATTACTTTTGTAATTTGTAGGATGTATATGTACAGTGGCTAATATTTCCTCACAAACGAAATATAAAATATTAATAGTTACAGACTGTGACATACCGAATTGAGAGAAACAGAGTACAGCAAGACGTATTCTACGGTCACTCCTGTGTGAGTATCGAGAGGAAATGAAAAGTGGGATAGGAAACCTACTACTGCTCTACAGGCAAGAGTACGTGACCTAAAAGGTAAAGCAAATAAATAAGGAGGTCCTTCTAAAAGGGTGGCTACTCAGGTCTCCAGTTTGGAGTTACCCAATGTGAATATGATGGTGTCCTGGTTTGGGCCAGGATAAAGGTGATTTTTTGTCTTCTACTTTGACTTTCAGCTAAGTGTCTTGTAAGTAGCTGCACTTGCTGAAATTAACAGCAAGTTTCTCAGTCAGTGTCTGCTTCTAGGACTGATAACGCTCGATGTTTATAGTTACAGCTAGAGACTGGTATGCAGAACCAAGGACATGGCTCAGTTCTGAGGAATGTTTTGCCCTCCAGAAGGAGACAAGGAGTAAAGAGGTCCCACCTGAACCCCTCCTTTGGGGAGGAACGAGACAAGATAGATGGCCAAAACTGACCAAAAATACACGTCATACTCAGTATAAATATGAGGGACCACAAGGGACAAACCCCTTCCTGCTTCCCCTTCTTCACCTGTCCCTGTTTGCTTTGGCATCCTGGGAGGATTCCGTCTGTTCTTCTGCCTGTGGTCCTGGTGCGTGCCAGCCTGAATCTGTGTGTTCCTGCCTCCAGCTCCCAACCACTAATGACCCCAAGAGTCCATCCTGGACTTTCCCAGGGCTGCCCTGCAGCCTTGGTTGTGACATGAGAGTTATTGGGGGAAAGGGGGGAGGAACGTGGTATCAATTTTCCTGTATATTTGTATATATTCAGTAATTTTGCCTTTTTATCATTACTGTTTCATTAAATCTGTGTAGTTTAGTTTCCAACCCTTAAGTCTCTCTCCCTTATTCTCTCTCCTTTCTTTATCAGGGAGGAGAGGGGGTTTAATAGAGAGCATCTGTTATCTGGTTTAATTGCCGGACCAGTGTTAAATCATGACAGATGGTGACTCAAAATCCGTGTACATTAGGTATAAGCAATGGGGATGCAACCCCAAAAATGTACATACTGACAGTGCTGTATGTGCTCAAGGTTAGAGGTGCCCTGCCTCCAGACAGGAGGAGGGGAGGGACAACCGAACATATTGGACTGTGTGGATTCGATGGCCTGGCACATTAGAGCCACAAAAGTATAAAGCCTTGGTGGACACTGGTGCACAGTGCACACTAATGCCATCGAATCAGAAAGGAGCAGAATCTGTCACTATTTCTGGAGTGACTGGGGGATCTAAAGAACTGAGTATTGTGAAGGCTGATGTGGGCCTCACTGGAATAAAGTGGCATAAACACCCTATTGTGACTGGTCCAGATGCTCCGTGCATCCTTGGCATAGACTGCCTCAAGGGAGGTGACTTCAAGGACACGAAAGGGTAACGGTGATTCTTTGGTATTGCAGCCATAAAGACTGAGAATACAGAATGGCTGCATACTTTGCAAGGCCTTTCAGATAAATTCTCTGTAGTGGCGTTGCTAAAAGCTGAAAACCAGCTGGTGCCATTTGCTACTTCAGTAGTGCATTAAAGACAATATCACACCAACAGAGATGCTTTGATCCCCATTCACAAGCTGATCCGACAAATAGAGAGCCAAGGAGTGATCAGCAAGAATCACTCACCCTTCAATAGTCCTGTATGGCCAGTGCAAAAGCATAATGGAGAGTGGAGGTTGACAGTGGACTACTGTGTACTCATTGAGGTTACGCCGCCACTAAGTGCTGCTGTGCCGGACATGTTAGAACTTCAGTATGAGCTGGAGTCAAAGGCAGCCAGGTGGTATGCGACTATTGACATTGCTAATGCATTTTTTGCTATTCCTATAGCACCAGAATGCAGGCCAAAGTTTGCTTTCACCTGGAGAGGTGTCCAGTACACTTGGAATCGACTGCCCCAGGGGTGGAAAGACGGCCCTACTGTTGCAAGTGGCGTACAGACCTTGGGAGCGGGTCTTGAGAAACTAGCAAGGAATGTACTGAAAAGAGAGAGATTAGTTGAGTATATAGAACATGAAGAAAAGTAAACTGTCATTGAAGATAAAGGGTTGAAATATTACGCATGTAAGGGGGGTTGGTGGTGGGAGTCAGTTAGATAATATCTTAAGTTAAACAGGCATGAGAGATTTGTAGTTAGTGGATGTCTGTCTACCATTATTTGCATAATGCATGTATGTAACTGTTTTGTCTACTATTATCTGCATGATGTATGTAGCCGTTTTGTAACTGAAGCACATGAAATTCTGCATGAAGGTCTCATTGTAAAAGGGTATAAAAGCTGAACCAAAACGGAGGATTTTTGGAATCCTGATTTGGGACGCTAGTCCCCAGGTTTCCCGGGCCCCTAACAAAGCACCACATCAAACTGACACTCTGTTGGTTTGTGTCTCTACTTCGGGCAACAGTTTTCTGGAGACCCAGATGGGACTCCGGGGGCGGCTGGGGCGGTGCACGTGCTGATCCACTCCAAGCCNGTATATTGTCCTAAGAGTATTTAGCCAGTGATACTGCTGCTTTCCATGTGCTCCACTTTACCTCTTATTTCTATGGAACATAGAATCATAGAATCATAGAATTGGCTGGGTTGGAAGGGACCTCAGAGATCATCAAGTCCAACCCTTGATCCACTAACGCTGTGGTTACTAGATCATGTCACTGACTGCCACATCCAGTCTCTTTTTAAATATCTCCAGGGACAGAGAATCCACTACTTCCCGGGGCAGCCCATTCCAATGTCTGATCACCCTCTCTGTAAAGAATTCTTTTCTAATATCTAATGTAAACCTCCCCTGACAGAACTTAAGTCCATTCCCACTCCCCCACAACTTAGTGTCGTCTGAAAATTTACTAATGGTGGACTCAGTCCCCTCATCTAAATAATCTATGAAGGTATTAAAAAGAACGGGGCCCAACACTGATCCCTGGGGGACACCACTCGTGACCGGCCGCCAATTGGATGCAGCACCGTTCACCACCACTCCCTGGGCCTGGACCTCCAGCCAGTTCTTAACCCAGCACAGAGTACCCCTGTCCAAGCTGTGGGCTGACAGCTTTTTCAGGAGAATGCTGTGGGAGACGGTGTCAAAGGCCTTACTGAAGTCCAGGTAGACCACATCCACAGCCTTCCCTTCATCTACCAGACGAGTCACCTGATCATAAAAGGAGATCAGGTTGGTCAGGCAGGACCTTCCCTTTCTAAACCCGTGCTGGCTGGGTCTAATCCCTTGTCCATCCTGTAGGTGCTATGTGATTGCACTAAGGATGATCTGCTCCATAACTTTGGCAGGCACTGAGGTCAGGCTTACGGGTCTGTAGTTTCCCGGTCCTCTTTCCGGCCCTTTTTGTGGATTGGCGTGACATTTGCCAACTTCCAATCATCTGGGATGTCCCCAGTGAGCCAGGACTGTTGGTAGATGATAGAGAGAGGCTTGGCGAGTTCTTCTGCCATCTCCCTCATCACCCTTGGGTGAATCCCATCTGGTCCCATACACTTGTGGGGATCCAAGCAACGCAGTAGCTCACTGACTGTGTCCTTCAGGATTACAGGGGGGCTGTTTAGATTCTTGTCTCTTTCTACAATCTCCATAAACCATCTGTCCTCAGGACAACCTGTCTTACTATTGAAAACTGAGGAAAAGAAGATGTTAAATACCTCGGCCTTTTCTTCATCTTTGACAACTATATTCCAGCCCATGTCCAGTAAAGAATGGATGTTTTCCTTGCCCCTTCTTTTGCTATTGATGTATCTGTAGAAGGATTTCTTGTTATCCTTCACAGAGGTGGCGAGATTCAGTTCAAGTTGTGCCTTTGTCTCTCTAATTTTCTTTCTACACAACCTAACTATATTCCTAAATTCCTCATGAGTAGTTAGCCCTTTTTTCCATAGTTAGTAGGCCTTCTTCTTAACCCTAATTTCTTTCAAAATCTCCCTGTCCAGCCAGACCGGTCGTCTTCCCCGCAGGCTTGCCTTTTGGCACACTGGGACAGCTTGCTCCTGTGCTTTCAAAATTTGGTCCTTGAAGTATGTCCATCCCTCCTGTACCCCTTTGTTTTCAAGGGCTGTTTCCCAGGGTACACTCTGCACTAGTCTTCTGAATAGGCCAAAATCTGCCCTCCGGAAGTCCAACGCTGAGGTTTTACTGACGACCCTCCTTGCATCCCTGAATATTGAAAACTCTATTATTTCATGATCACTGTGTCCCTGACATCCACTGACCACATCTCCCACCAGCCCCTCTCTGTGAAAAGAAGGTCAAGCAGGGCTCCATCCCTGGTAGGTTCATTTACCAGCTGGAACAGGAAATTTTCCTCTATGCACTCAATGAATTTCCTAGACTGCCTCCTCTCTGCTGTGTGGAGTTCCCAGCAGACATCCGGCAGGTTAAAGTCACCCACAAGAACAAGGGGCGACGATTTTGAAACATCCGCCAGCTGCCTGTAGAATAATTCATCACCCTCATCATCTTAATTGGGTGGTCTGTAACAGACTCCCACCAGGATATCAGCCTTGTTAGCCTTCCCCCTGATTCTGATCCACAGCCACTCAACCTTATTCTTACTAACTTCAGCTTCAACAGAGTCAAGAGACTCTCTAACATACAGAGCTACCCCTCCACCTCTCCTACCCTGCCTGTCCCTTCTGAAGAGCCTGTAGCCACCCATGGCAGCACTCCAGTCATGGGAGTCATCCCACCACGTTTCCGTGTGTCATGATCTGTGTTATTATTTTAATATTTTGTTTATGAGGAAATCTCAGCCTTTCCTTCAGAGACGATGCATAGAAATTGCAAGCTAACATGTTTTGAAACTTAAGTTACAAGGACTTATTTGTAGGGAAGGCACAGGAAAAAAAAGGGTAAAGGAAAAACGGGGGGGGGAAGGTCGGATTCAGGTTACCGCATTGCTGTAGCAGTAGGAAGAAAAAAAACCGTTCCACCGCTTTTGACGCTTTTCCCTTGGGGCTTTTTGTCGCTCTGTGCCAGCGCTGGCTGAGTCACCGGAACTGGCTTCCACGTGGTTCTTTGGAGCTTGCTGGTTCACGCGTGGTTCCTCTGTGCTGCTGGTTGATACAGGCAGGCTCGCAGGCTGCTTTTCGTTTCTTTCAGGGGCATTTTTATAATGAAATGGGAGCGGGCCCCCCCTTTTTTTCTCCCTTGTGCAAGTTACTGGTAAACCGATAGTTTTGGAGCGGAGCATTCTTCCGGAGACAAGTTATCGGGTCGGTTTAGATATGTTAATTTCCTGATGTCTAGCCCAAAATGCCAGGCGCCAGGAGACTTGTTTTCCTGTTTACCGTCTTTAGATATGTAAATGTGTTTGATATGTAAGCTGAAGAAAGAAAATAAATGATTCTTGCTCAAGAATCAGATATTTTTTAAAGTGTTTACATCACCGTGATAACGACTACATCATAGCTTTCCTGCTGCACAATGGCTTCCAGCTCCTCTTGTTTGTTGCCCATGCTGCGTGCATTGGTGTACATGCACTTCAGATGGCCTGCTGATTTGGCTTGGGCTGTCCCCCCTTGGACTCCTTTCTGGAGAGCCCGGTTTCAACCCCTTCCCCCTTCAAACCTAGTTTAAAGCCCTCTTTATCAGCCCTGCCAACTTATGGGCTAAAAAAAGAAGTTCTAGCAGGGGATCGCAGCTTCCGTATACCCTTGACCACTGAACGGTACTTCTCTATTGGGGAAGGTCGTCCTCTTTGACTGAGCGCGCAGCTTCGGGAGGGATGCACACGGAGCGGTGAGGGAGGAAGGGGACACCCACCTAGCCAGCCAGATCAGCCGAATCAACCCTGGCGATCAGTGGGGTGACAGATGTCGCAGCCAGATCGCCCTCACATCCGAGGGCGCCCTCACATTCTTATTTCTCTCTACAAGCCCCAGAAGCCAGCTATCTGCAGGACACCCTGTCTTACTGCTGAAAACTGACGTAAAGTGTTAAATACTTCAGCCCTTTCCTCATCTTTGGTAACTATGGTTCCCCTCATGTCCAACAAAGAGTAGAGGTTTTCCCTGCCCCTCCTTTCTGTTGATGTATCTGTAGAAAGACTTTTTGTTATCCTTCATGGAAGTGGCAAAACACTCGAGCACAGACCCTATGAAGAGAGGCTGAGAGAGCCGGGGCTGTTCAGCCTGAAGAAGAGGCAGCTCAGGGGAGACCTCATCGCTCTCTACAACTACCTGAAAGGAGCCTGTAGCGAGGTGGGAGTTGGTCTCTTTTCCCAGACGACTTTCAACAAGACAAGAGGACACAGTTGTGCCGGGGGAGGTTTAGGTTAGATATTAGAAAGAATTTCTTTACGGAGAGGGTGATCAGGCATTGGAATGGGCTGCCCGGTGAGGTGGTAGATTCTCCGTCCCTGGAGATATTTAAAAAGAGACTGGATGTGGCACTCAGTGCCATAGTCTAGCAACCGCAGCGCTGGGTCAAGGGTTGGACTTGATGATCTCTGAGGTCCCTTCCAACCCATCCAATTCTATGATTCTATGATTCTATGAAACTGAGTTCAAATCGTGCCTTTGTCTCCCTCATTTTCTTTTTACATGAGATCTTGTAACCTAATTCAAGCAGCCTTTTTACTTACATGATTACCCAAGCAGGTGTTCCAAAAATATAAAAAAGAGGCAAAGCTCTCAAACAGAAGGGGGCTTTACGTGAGTGTTCTGCTGGTTGTCACCTTGCCCTGAAACACTGTTCAGAGACCTAAGTTTTGGGACTGCAGGCTTCCCATGTAACCCGGGAAACTACAGACCCGTAAGCCTGACCTCAGTGCCTGCCAAAGTTATGGAGCAGATCATCCTTAGTGCAATCACATAGCACCTACAGGATGGACAAGGGATTACACCCAGCCAGCACGGGTTTAGAAAGGGAAGGTCCTGCCTGACCAACCTGATCTCCTTTTATGATCGGGTGACCCGCCTGGAGGATGAGGGGAAGGCTGTGGATGTGGTCTACCTGGACTTCAGTAAGGCCTTTGACACCGTCTCCCACAGCATTCTCCTGAAAAAGCTGTCAGCCCACAGCTTGGACAGGGGTACTCTGTGCTGGGTTAAGAACTGGCTGGAGGTCCAGGCCCAGGGAGTGGTGGTGAACGGTGCTGCATTCAATTGGCAGTCGGTCACTAGTGGTGTCCCCTAGGGATCAGTATTGGTCCCATTTCTGTTTAATATCTTTATTGATGATTTAGATGAGGGGGATTGAGTCCATCATCAGCAAATTTGCAGATGACACTAAGCTGGGAGGAAGTGTCGATCAGCTGGAAGGCAGGAGGGCTTTGCAGAGGGACCTGGATAGGTTGGAGAGTTGGGCTGATTCCAATGGGATGAGGTTCAACAAAGCCAAGTGCCGGGTCCTGCACTTTGGCCACAACAACCCCATGCAGCGCTACAGGCTGGGCACAGAGTGGTTGGAGAGCAGCCATACAGAGAGGGACCTGGGAGTCTGGATTGACAGGAAGCTGAACATGAGCCAGCAGTGTGCCCTGGTGGCCAAGAACAGGAACAGCGTGGCCAGCAGATCCAAGGAGGTGATTCTTCCCCTGTATTCAGGCTGGTGAGGCCACACCTCGAGTACTGTGTCCAGTTCTGGGCCCCTCAGTTCAGGAAGGATATTGAGGTTCTGGAGCAGGTCCAAAGGAGGGCAACCAGGCTGGTGAAGGGACTCGAGCACAAGTCCTATGCGGAGAGGCTGAGGGAGCTGGGGGTGTTCAGCCTGGAGAAGAGGAGGCTCAGAGGAGACCTCATCACTCTCTACAACTCCCTGAAAGGAGGTTGTAGCCAGGTGGGGGTTGGTCTCTTTTCCCAGGCAACTACCAGCAAGACAAGAGGGCATGGTCTCAAGTTGTGCCAGGGGAGGTTTAGGTTGGATATTAGAAAGAAGTTCTTTACGGAGAGGATGATCAGACATTGGAATGGGCTGCCCCGGGAAGTAGTGGATTCTCTGTCCCTGGAGATATTTAAAAAGAGACTGGATGTGGCAGTCAGTGACATGATCTAGTAACCACAGCGTTAGTGGATCAAGGGTTGGACTTGATGATCTCTGAGGTCCCTTCCAACCCAGCCAATTCTATCATTCTATGATTCTATGCTTCTATGATTCTATGATTCTTAGAAGCTGAGTAGCCTCCCTGTAATCCTGGAGGGAACAGTTAACAACCTGCTAGCCACTTGGATCCTCACAAGTCTATGGGACCAGATGGGATCCACTCCAGGGTGATGAGGGAGCTGGCAGAAGAGCTCGCCAAGCCACTCTCCATCGTTTACCAACAGTCCTGGATCACTGGGGAGGTCCCAGGTGATTGGAAGTTGGAAAATGTCACACCAATCCACAAAAAGGGCCGGAAAGGAGGAGCCAGGAAACTACAGGCCTGTCAGACTGACCTCAGTGCCTGGCAGGGTTATTTAGCAGATCATCCTGGGGACAATCACACAGCATCTACAGGATGGACAAGGGATCAGACCCAGCCAGCACGGGTTTAGGAAGGTCAGGTACTGACTGACAAACCTGATCTCCTTTTATGATCAGGTGACCCACCTGGGGGATGAGGGGAAGGCTGTGGATGTAGTCTACCTGGACTTCAGCAAAGCCTTTGACAGCATGTCACATAGCATTCTTCCGGAAAAGCTGTCAGCCCACAGCTTAGACAGGGGCACTCTGTGCTGGGTTAGGAACTGGCTGGAGGGCCAGGCCCAGGGAGTGGTGGTGAACGGTGCTGCATCCAATTGGCGGCCGGTCACGAGTGGTGTCCCCCAGGGATCAGTGTTGGGCCCCGTTCTTTTTAATACCTTCATAGATTATTTAGATGAGGGGACTGAGTCCACCATTAGTAAATTTTCAGACGACACTAAGTTGTGGGGGAGTGGGAATGGACTTAAGTTCTGTCAGGGGAGGTTTACATTAGATATTAGAAAAGAATTCTTTACAGAGAGGGTGATCAGACATTGGAATGGGCTACCCAGGGAGGTAGTGGATTCTGTCCCTGGACATTTTTAAAAAGAGACTGGATGTGGCACTCAGTGCCATGATCTAGTAACCACATTGGTAGTGGATTAAGGGGTTGTACGTGATGATCTCAGATGTCCTTTCCAACCTAGATGTTTCTGTGACACCTCCCACTAGATGAGGTTTCTCAGAGCCCCGTCCAGCTTGGCCTTAAAAGACATCCAGGTATGGGAGTTTTACCATCTCTCTGGGCAATTTGTTCCAGTGTCTCACTGCCCTCATGGTGAACAACTTCCTAACATTTAATCAAAATCTACCCTCCTCTGGTTGGAATCCACTCATCCTAGTCCTATCGCTACCTGACATCCGTCACCAGCTTTCTTGTAGGCCCCCTTCAGGTACTGGAAGGTTAAAATAAGGTCTCCTTGGAGCCTTCTCTCCAGACTGAATAACCCCAACTCTCTCAGTCTGTCTTCATAGGAGAGGTGCTGCAGCCCTCTGATTATCCTTGTTGCCCTTCTCTGGACACCCTCCAGCAAATCCATGTCTTTCTTGTAACAGGGGCTCCAGAACTGGATGCAGTTTGTTCAGCTTGATTCTGGGTGTCAAGTTTAATATCAACATAAACTGGCTCAGGCTCCTTGTGAAATGAGGGAGTAACATGATGCATAAGTGAAGCTGTACTAAGAAGAAAGTGAACAGAACTGAGAATCAAGGAAAAGAGAGAGAAAAAGAAAGAAAGAAAGAAAGAAAGAAAGAAAGAAAGAAACAAACAAACAAACAAACAAACAGGAGAGAAAAGGGTTACAAAGTGTCAAAGAAAGAAAAGAATGAGAGCTGTCTAAAGTCACAACCAGGAGTCCAGCTGTCCAGCAAGTTACTTGTTCAAGACAGCGTTCTGAACCTGGACGGGGCCTGATGCAAGATGGTATGGGTCGGTGCAAGACCAAGATGAAGACAGAATGGGGGCCTCAGTCTTATATGTCCTTAAATTCCCGCCCTTCCGGCACAACTTCTTTGTTCCCCAAGGAGAGGGGAAACTCTCCCCCCCAAGAGGAGACCTGTCAGTCAGTTGCAGCAGGAAGGCAGGTGTTCCATTCGGTTCAGCATTAGCAGAAGTCAATCAGTTGCAGCCAGGGGTCCCATTCAATTCAGATTGGCCCATCATGAAACCTCTTCAGCTATGGTGCTTCCCCCACCATAGTCAGGGCCGCTGAAGGCAGGCTTGCCTGGAGGAGATCTCCAGGGGCTCATCAGTTAAGGTGTCTCCATGACTGACAGAGTCATTGAAGGCTGGCCCTCAGGAATGTTGCCTCCCAGATGGTCGATTGCCATGTCCAAAGGAAGGATGGGGGGCTCCACCTGCTTATCCTTATCTCCTTCCAGGCACCACTCCCAGTACAAACACATTTATTCACTTTAAAACTGCCTTCTGAGGCAGACTGGAACCTCACAGGCACCAGCCTTTCCAACTTTATACCCTTAAAATTTGTCTTTTAAGGCAAAAAAACCGCCGTTCAGTGAAATCTCACAAGGTAGAAAGCAGTCTGTCCTGGTAAATACTGTCCTCCTCTTCTGAAGAAATGAGGAAGACCAGCAGTGGTAGGAACCAAGTAGCTGCAGGAACCAGGAAGCAGCAGGAAGATATCAAGCAGGTCAAAGACCAGACAGAAAGAAAAACCTAATGACTCTCTTAGGAGCAATTTTATACTGAGCACCATGGGAAGGAATATTGTGATTGGTATATTTAGGTCACATGACCCATCTTCTCCTCCCATAGGCTCAGCTGCTTCTCATTTTAGCTGCAACATCAAGAGGCTGGCAGTTGCTGGTGGTGTCCAAAGTAGGGTTTTAATATCCTGGTCCTCTAAAACCAGGACACCTTGTAACCTAAATCAAGCAACCTTTTTGTCGTGCCATGATTCCTCAAGCAGATGTTCCAAAAGAGTAAAAGAAAAGGAGGCACAGCTCCTAAAAAGAATTGGGGCTTGACGTGAGTGTACTGCTGGCTGTCACCTTGCCCTGAAACACTGTTCAGAGACCTAAGTTTTGGGACTGCAGGCTTCCCATGTAACCTGAAACTCTCACCCCTCTTAGTACCTTGCTTCCTTAAGCCGCATTTACTGAAAGGGAAAATAAGCAGTCACAGCTCTGAAACTGAAGGGGTTTGTCACCTTTTAAATCCTGGAAATGGGGAGGTTCTTGTTCGATCCCACCAGGACAAAGAAAAGATAACACATTATCAGGTGTAATTACACAGCTTTATTCAACAGAACTGATAAGCATTAAAACTGTAAATGTGAATCCTAGTTCTGTAGTGAGAAAGAAAAGAAAAATTCAGGGACAAAATTACAGGTCCAGGATCCAGCTTTGGGCCAGCATACAAGGAGAGGGTTTGTGTTGGTAGAAAAAAACCCTAGATAAGCCCACCATCAAGCCTTCTTTAATAAGCCTGTTTCCCTCAAAAAATGGTTGATGACTAAGCATGGTTGAGACCTATCAGACTGAGCAACTGGAGCAGGTCTCCACCCACTTGATCCTCAGTCCTTATCTCTATTATCGTCTCCATATGCAGGCCCAAGACCATATGAAGGCCTTCTCCAGGACGTCTTTTAGGAATGTTTAAAAGGTCTTGTTCCAAAGTTTACAATGATGTATCAAAACCACTCCTTTCTAATAATAGTTGTAGAAGAGAAGAAAGTGAGGTGAAGAAGTGAATCAGAGAGTTTATAGTGAATGCACAACCCAAAGATCCAGGGAGCTTCCCATTGCTGGTCTCCTCATGGAAAGGGGGTGGTGGTCCAATGTGTAAGAGAAGCAAATGTATGTGTAGCAGGTTAATGTCTTCTCTTATGCTAACAGCATCTTTCTGCTCCACAATAGCTAGGAGATCCTTGCGCTGAGTGGTCACCCCTTTGTAAAGGAACTTCATCTTAAATCCTTGAGAATGATTGAGGCAAGGGCATAATTCACACCGCCCATTGCAGAGCTATTCTGGTTATCACGTTGCCCAGGACCTGTTCATAGTCATAAGCAGTTTGGGGCTGCTGGCTTCTCTTGTACTCTGAAAGTGGAATTCCTCTTAATCCCTTGTTTCCTTAATGTGCTTTCCAAAAGAGAAAAAAAAATAAGACAGAGATGCAAAAAAAGAAGGGGCTTGACCGGAATGCTCTTCTGGCCATCCCTGGAATACTGTTTGAAGCCCTAAGCACTTTGAGAATGTATGCTTCCTTTGTAACCTAAAACTCACACATTTGTTGAGCCTTTTTTCCTGAAACCGCAATTAGGAAAAGAGGAAGCCAAGAAGCAGAGCTCCCAAACAGCAGGGGCTTGACAAGAATGCTCTTATGTCCATCACTTTTCCCCTGAACACTGATCAAAGCTCAAAGAACTTTGGGATTGGGCTTCCCTTGTATCACGGTTTGGACAGTGGCTGAGAAGTTACAGATGCTTGCGGGAGATCAGTGGACAACACACAGATTAATATAATCAAAGTATTGCTATTTTTTTGAGAGTAGCGGTAGACCTTTTATACACAGTCAGGCTGATAACATAATATAAGCATATTGCTGATTGGTACAACACATTTTTCATATGCCACAGGACACTATCTAACTGGTTAAATACAATTGTTTATGTGTTGTCTATGAGATGCTTTCCCATCCTGTTATTCTTCTTTTCTGCTGCCAACTCCCTTATCTTTTGCCTGTAGCTGATCTTTTAATAACCTTGCAGCTGGGCCTCAAGGCCCTTAGCTCAGTCTGGCTAATTCTAAGTAGTCAGGATTTCTCACATGTCTTTTTTCTTCCAAAAACTCTCCAAAAGATGCTCTCTGTTATTTCCACTTCCCTCCCAGAGGGAGGAAGGGAATTAGAGAGAGACACTTAAAGGTTAAAAAACCTTGAGTAGGTAGAAGGTGACCTGTCTTGGTAAATGCTGTCCTTCTTGTTGAGGAAATGGGGAAGAGCAGCAGGAACCAGGGAGCAGGAAGGCCTTTAACCAGCAAGCACGCCAGCCAGAGAAAAAAACCCATAGGACTCTCTTGAGAGCCATTTTGACTGCGCAACCTTGGAAGGAATAACGTGTTTGTTTATTTTTAGGTCACATGACTCATCCTCTCCTCCAATAGGATCAGCTCCTCCTCATCGTAGCTGCAACATCAACAGGCTGGCAGTTGTTGGGGGTGGCCCAAGAAGAGTTTTTCTGTCCTGGTCCTCTCAAACCAGGACAATCCACCCCCTTCTTACCATGTGCTTAAATCCTTTCATATAGGATTAAATCACCTTGTGGTAGGCACTGGACCTCACCATTCTCCTCCATTACCCACCAGGTGTTTCCAAGGCCTTGCACAGAGACAGCCTTGCAGGTAGGTTTGCCTTTGCCCTCAGCTGAAGAAATCCACACAGCTTTTCCTAGTAGGTTCCTTTCATACACAACAGGGACTTTATCCCCTTCTACTGTATGTAAGAACTCTGACTGGGCAGGGCTGGCGCGATTGGTTTATCCTCTGGTATTAACAAGCCTGGTAGCTTGTGCTAAATGTTTGTCCCAGTTTTTGAAGGTTCCACCACCCATTGTTTTCAGGGCGGTTTTTAGCAAGCCATTATGATGTTCAGTCTTTCCAGAGGCTGGTGCATGATAAGAAATATGATTGATCCACTCTATACATTGCTCTTTGGCCCAAGTAATTATTTGGTTGTTTTGAAATGAGTCCCACTGTCCTACTCAATCTTCTCTGGTCTCCCATGATGCTACAACATTTGCCTTTCAAGACCCAGAATGGTATTGCAGGCAGTAGCACCCGGTATGTTTCCAGCCATATGGTTCTTGCTTCTACCATTGTAAGCACGTAAAGCTTACCTTGGTGGGTTTGAGGTAGGGTGATATAATCTATCTGCCAGGCCTACCCATATTTATATTTCAGCCAGTGTCCCCCATACCACAAAGGTTTTCATATTCTGGCCTGTTTAACAGCAGCACAAGTATTACCCTCATGGAAAACTTGGGTGATAATATCCATTGTTAAACCCATCCCTTGGTCTCTGGCCCATCTGTATGTTCCATCTCTTCCTTGATGACCAAGAGCATCATGGGCCCACCGAGGTAAGAATAATTCACCCTTCTATTCCAAATCAAAATCTGTTTGAAAAACCTCATCAGCCTTGTCTGCCTGATGGTTGTTTCTTTGCTCCTCAGTAGCCCTGTTTTTAGGCATGTGGGCATCTACATGCCTCACCTTTACCCCTAAGTTATCCATTGGGCAGCAATATCTCACCACAGGTCAAGATTAATGGCTTTGATCTCTGCAAACTTGCTCAATTCACCCTCTCCCTCCTTCACTTCTACAACCAGTAGAGTAGGGCCCCATACTGCAGCTTTCCATCTTTGCTGGTTCCCTACAAGATGACAGGATCCATCGGTGGCAAGAGCATAGTATTTTTCCTGATCTGAGAGGTCTTTATATGAGGGGGTTTCCTTGGCACGAGTCACTGCCTCTTCTGGTGGCATCCCAAATGCTGTGCCCTCTGGCCAATTTGTGATTACTTTCACGATGCCCAAGCAACTGGGGCTCTCTATTCGTGCTGTCTGGGTTATTAGGGCAATCAACTTTCTCCAGGTAGCATCAGTGGCATGAAGGGTGGATGGTACGGTCCCCTTGTATATCCAGGACAGGGATGGTAGTCGTATTACCAGGAGGAGCTGTGCCTGAGTTCCAATGACTTCTGAAGCATCTCTAGTTTCTTCATAGACAGCCAATATCTCACTTTCGCTCTAACCCCGACTCAGGACTAGGTGACACCATTGAGTCTTGGTTGGTGTTTTCTGCCAGAGGCTCCAGGCATAACCATCATTCCTTGTTGCAGTGTAGAAAACATTCTTAATTTCTGTTTGGACAGGTCCCAGGGCCATGGCATGTATAATTTCTCATTTTTTCTATTCAAATGCCTGTACTTGGTCAGGGCCCCAGAGAAAATTTTTTCTTTTCCGAGTTACTTTATAGAGAGCCTTCACAAAGTAACTGTAACTGTATAATGGAATATACATCCTCTTGTCCTAATTTGGGCCAGGATAAAGGTGTCTATCTTGTACTTTGGCTTTCAGCTGTGTCTCTTGTAAGTAGCTGCACTTTCTGAAGTTAACAGCAAGTTTCTCAGTGTTTGCTTCTGGGATTGATAATGCTCGATGTTTATGCTTACAGCTAGAGACTGGTATGCAGAACCAAGGACACTGCTCAGTTCTGAAGAACATTTTGCTCTCTGAAAGGAGAAAAGGAGTAAAGAGGTCACACCTGAAACCCTCCCTTAGGGACGAACGGACTGGATAAATTATCCAAATTAACCAAACAGAGAATTCCATCCCATACATGTAATACTCATTATGAATTTGAGGGATCACAGTGGTCAAACTGTCGTGATCCGAGTTATTATTTTAACATTTAGATTATGAGGAAAATGCAGCCACTACTCAGAGAAACGCATAGAAATTGCACACTAACACCTTTTGAAACTTAAACAAGTTACACGGATTTATTTTAGGAAAGGGGGAAACAAAATATCACTGTTAATAAAGGGTAAACACAATTCGTTACTTTGGAGAGAAGAGTTGTTAAGGAAAAGGAAAGAAAATGAGGGAGCAATTAAGATGTTATCACCGTCCCGCAGTCCTGGTCTCTGGCCGGAGTGGGGGGGGTGTAGGAACCGCCGTCCCTGCTTGTTTCAAAGTTCTCCGCTTTTTTTTTCTCCTGCTGTTTCGTAGTTGAAGCCGAAGTGTGAAGAGAGAAGGGGGGGGAAGAAGAGCCGCCGCTTTCTCCTTTTCTCTTGGAGTCTTTATACAGCAGAAGGAGTTCTGTCTTTTCATAAATCACTGGCACATAGACTTGCTAAAGATAACACAGATTTTGCCATCCCAGGAACTTCTCTTTTATTTATTATCATTTTTTCAGTCCTGGTTACCTTGTTAAATTTATTATCTTTGTCTGGACGTGTACCAGGAGACAACCTGATAAGCAGTCTTATCTT
>JAAWXA010000160.1:7438-21173 GCA_038090715.1 Florisuga fusca
AATCCCAAGAGCAGGCTCTTCAAGGATGCTGATGGCCTGTCCACCATCCCATGGCAAGCCTAGAGAAAGGGGAAAAAAAACGCCCATTTTCAAACCAGGAAAAAAAAGAAGAGAAGAACTCCAGGCCAGTCAGTCTCATCTCTGTCTCCTTTCTGTGATCCTATGAACTCACTGCCTGGAAAATCATGGAGCAGATCCTCCTGAAGGCTCTGCTAAGGCAAGGAGATAACAAAGGGGTGATTGGTGTCAGCCAACACAGCTTCACTAAAGGCAAGTCCTGCCTGACTTATTTGGTGGCTTTTATCAGTGAGGGAACAACCTTTTTGGTGGAAAAAGGCAGAGCAACAGATGTCATCTACCTGGAGCTCTGCAGAGCATTCAACACTGTTCCACACAACGTTCTCTTCTCCTCGTTGGATAAGGAACAGGCTGGATGGTCACACACAAAGGGTTTTGTTCAGTGGCTCAGAATCCAAATGGAGGTGTGTGAGGAGTGGTGTTCCTCAAGGGTTGGTACTGGGACCAGTGCTGTTTAACATCTTTGTTGGTGACATGGACAGTGGAATGGAGTGCACCCTCAGCAAGTTTGCTGACAACACTGAACTGTGTGGTGAATTCAACATGCTGGAGAGAAGGGATGCCTCCCAGAGGGACCTGGACAGGCTGGAGAAGTGAGCTTATGCAAACTGCATGAAGTTCAAGAAAGCCAAGTGCAAGGTTCTGGCAAAGGGCTGAGGCAATCTCATGCATGAATACAGGCTGGGAGGAGAAAGGTTTGAGGACAGCCCTGAGAAGAAGGATTTGGGGGTTGTAGTATACCAGAAGCTCAACATGAACTGTCAGTGTCCATGTGTAGCATCAGAAGGACATAGGGCTCCCTGAGCATGTCCAGAGGAGTCAGAGGACATAAAGGCACAGACCCCAATTTCAGTGAACAACTGAATGTGTGGTTTGCTAGACTTATATAGTACTCAGATATCTATTGATAGATTTATACATTACATCTAAAAGTGCTCTGTCTGAAAGTAAAGTGAAAATAGTGCATTTTGCTATATAAACATGCACTAACATAAATCCTTATCTAACCGCTTCCCACCGAAGGCACCTGGTACCGAGACAGAACATTCCCCAGGAGGCACGTTCCTCAGGGTATTCACAGCACTCTGCTCTCTTCAG
The DNA here is from genome assembly GCA_038090715.1 of Florisuga fusca. NCBI lineage: Eukaryota > Metazoa > Chordata > Aves > Apodiformes > Trochilidae > Florisuga > Florisuga fusca. Next base: position 8,615 of record JAAWXA010000160.1, read on the forward strand.
GGTCAAGCAGTACTAGGCAGTCCACCAGGCACTTTCTGTACCACACAGTGTCTACTCTTCTGTTATTCTACTACAATTCCCCGCTTTTAAATTTGAAAGAGCCAAGTGAACCATCTTTTCTTCCATTCTCCTGCTGCTTAAAATCATTTTAGCAATCAATCCAATAATTACCAAAATTATTATTCCCGCCAGAATCATCAGAAATGTGTAAAGATAGTCCTAATACCTATGTGTTTAAGGTAGCAAGCATCTATTCTAGCTAACACTCCAAAAAGATAATGAGAATCCACTTCAATATTAATATCTGTCACTGAAAATAATCACAATGCCTCTATAACTGCACACAATTCTATGACCTGTGCTGATCCTTCCTGTAGCACGACATCTGATGGCCATTGGTCTGAAGCAGAATCATGCTAAGCTACCACTGCTTTGTGTGAGTGAGCAGATCCATCCAGGAATAGAGTAGGATCTCCCTCTGGTGGTTCTGTTGATAAAATAGAAGAACGCTGGATTGTTAACTCTTGCAGGGACTGTAACAATTTATGACTCAGCAAGTTGAACTGCATCTCTCCAGGGCAATCTGCTAAGGCAATTTGAAAAGACAGTGACATTTGAACTGCTGTATGAAAATCCTGTTTTGTAATAGGGATATGTATTATAGCAACATCGAATGCAAAAATAGCTCTAGCATGTAATCATGCTTTTGTAATCACTTCAGATAAAATTAAAAATCTAGACCATACAGTTTTGGTGAAGTGATATGATAAAAATTGCCACTCTAGCATCCAGAAATTTTTGCCATCCCATTGCCCTAACATACCACATGGCTTTAAAGTGTTGTTTATTATAAAATCTCTGAAAACAAAGTTCGCATCATAATAATGTGCAGAATACTGTTTAATTTTAGTCAAAACAGTTTCTAGTGCTCTAGATGCCTCAGGATTCAAATGGCTCTGTGATGTAAGATTAGTAGAGCCCTTCAATAAATCAAATACTGTGTATAGTGTCTCAGTAGTGATACCAAGAAAAAATCTTATCAATTTTATTAACCCAAATAATTTTTGCAGATCACTCAGAGTTTGGACATAGTTTTCAACTGTCAATTTTTGTGGGGAAACCCAGATTTCTGTTAATTTCTATCCCAGGGTTTTCCAGGGTGGCCCTGACTGAATTTTTTCAGGAGGTATCTGTAAGCCATAATTTTCCAGACATTTGGTAAGTTATGGTAAATATTTTTGAATTTGACCTTCATCAATTGCACAAAGAAAAAGGGGAGATCATAATCCTAGGATGAGCTTGATGAAATGGTTTCAATGCTGAATGAACAACAATTTGTTTTAAGACATTTTGATCAGATCTGTCTTTATATCAGCCCTTTGTGCACCGTGTTGGGCCCAAAATAAGACTGTTGTGATTGAACCCCAGACAGACACTGAGCACCACACAGCCACTGACTCAGCTATCCACCAGCAGTGGGGTGGAAGAATGGATTTAGACAAGAAAAGTTTAATGATTGATCAGTGATTAAATACTACTCTTTGCTCACTTCCATTCCTCTCACCTATGCTGCGTCTCTCAGATTCAGGAAATCAAAGCTCACAAACATTTCAACACTCTGATTGCCTCCTTAGCCAACTCTGTCATTGTGTTTGTGTCCATCTTTTTCTGTCTCCTGACACAAAGGATTTCTTGATTATCCCTTGTAGAAAGATGACCTTATCAGGGGCAGCTCGTACTTGGAATATGGTTGAGGAGTGTGTTTGATTGGCCATGACACTTTATCATGCTTTGCTTTGCTTTGCTTTGTTTGCAAAGAGGAAAAGTCCTGCTGTGCCCGTGTGCAGCAGTTCTCTAAGGAAAAGAGGGGGGAGCTGGTGCAAAGGAGCTGTACCATCCAGCTGCAGAGAGCAGGGGAGAAGTCTGATGTGAGAAGTGATGCAAGTCCCAGGGGCCAAGGAGAGCAGTAGTGGGGTTAGGGAGGTGAGGAGCAAGGGTGTCCATCCAGTGTCAGACTTCTCCCCTGCTCTCTGCAGCTGGATGGTACAGCTTCTGCTGCAGACCTCCTGAGGAGACCCTCTGGGTCATTATCACTTGGAGAATGCTGCTGGAAACTCTCCTCTGAAGTAAAAAGTAATGAAATATTCCCTTTCTATTTGGGCTTCTGAGGCTCATTACAATAAATTCAGATACTGAGAGAAGAATGCAAAAAACCTCTGATGAAGTCAGTCAGAAGAAAAACCCAAAATACCTTCACACACTGATGAGCTGCACTGAGCCTGCCAGAGCCTCCCCATGGCCTCGTTAGAGCAGATCCCTGGAGGCCATGATTGCAGGAGTCAAAGGCCTTGTGCTGGTGGCTGTAATGCTGAGAAAACCCTTTGGTTTGTTGGATGCAGCAGAAAGGCCAAGCCCTGACCCCAGGCCCTGGGAAGGCAGGTCCTGTCCCTCACAGATGGCTCAGGGCTCTTCCTGAGGCAGTGGGGTGTGAGGGTGACCAAGGACAAGTGTAGGAAAATTCTCTGACCCCTCCTGGCCTCACAATAGAGGGCCAAGAAACAAAGTCTAGATTCTCAAACTAAAAATGTTCCTTGCAGACCTTGATGGTCAAGGCAACTCCCATGGCCAAGGTGACAAAGCCCTCAGTCCTTTTGGGCGTTTCAGACTTGACAGAGCCCTGGCCACCTCTCCTGCAGGCTGTCCTACACTGTCCATGCCTGCAGCTCCTTCCCTTCAGGCTGTTGTCACCCTTCCTGCTTTCCCAACAGTATCTCACTGCAGCATTTCCAGACCTTCTCTGGTGTCTCTCTGCTCTCACTGGCTTTGCATTGAAAAAAAAATCCTGGGCTGATCCCGAACCCCTGGGTAAACCTCTAACACAAGGATACCCGTAGGGTGAGACTACTTGTTCTTCCCCACCAGTCCGAACGTTCCAAGGTGACTTCGTGAAGGTTTTGGAATGTGGTTTGGTGCTGTGTCACCCCATGGACATCCTTTTGGGCAGCATCTCCAGCTCCTGGAGAACCCATGTCAGCTGTGGGACTTCAGCGACAGCTCTGCCCCAGGCTCTGCTGGGCTCTGGGCCAGGAGAGAGGCCGGGCAGGGCTGGGAGTTCCCCCCATGCAGGCACTGAGCCCAGCAGGAGGATGGAGATACTCTGGCAGAAAGGCTCAACCTAAACTGAGGACACCCCTGGCTTTCTCTGCCAGGCTTTCACTTGCAAGCCCAGAACAGCTCCCTCCAGGCTCTCCCACCTCCCCTCCCCTCTCTCCCAGCACAGCCCACTTGCTGCTGGCCCCACACCTGTGCCCACCCCAGGCTGCTCTGAGCCGTCCCACCACAGCCCCAGCATGAGCCCCTCTGAAGGGCACAGCAGCTCCTGGGGGGCAGAGAGAGCTCAGACCCCCAGATGGGTGACCATGCATGGCAAAAGGAGCAGGAGGCACCCTGTGTCCCCTGCTCTCCTCTCCAGGAGATCCGCAGAGGTCTGCAGCCCCTCGGGGCCATCCCCTCTCCCCAGCCCAGCACAACAGCCCTGGCCCTTGTGCTCCTCAAGAGCTCTGACTGCTCCAGGCACAGAGCAGCCTTCCCAGGGCTGCTGCAGCCAGGGAGGGGGTTTCACTTCCCATTTATTCATAATACACTGAGCAGGGACAGCAGAGAAAATAATTGATGCTACTTTATTTATTACACTTAAATCAAGAAGAGGCTCAATGTTTGTCAGACAAAGAAAGGGTTGATATTACAGTAAGAGAGATGAAGAATGACATTTCTTCAAAGAAAAGAAAATTACAATTGAAGAAGGAAAAAAATGTTAATATATTCATACTTGCAACATACTGACACATAGTATAAGTCATCAGAAAGGGACAGGACGCAGCCTAAGGATGCTGAAAAACGCTAACTGTAGAAGCGGACGAGGAGAAGACTTGTACAATCAATATGATTGATAAACAAGCTTCTAACTTTATTGCGCTGTTACAATGCTTTTATAGTGGTCGTGTGAACACACCCCCCAGCCACCTTGCACCAACATAACTTATTACTGGACACCCGGTGTGTTTACCTATAGAGAACGAATCTCAGCTGTGTAAGGTCAGCAGTAAGGGCCGATGTCATTGGCCTCAGATAAGGGATTTTATACACACATGGAATTGTGCACACCCCGATTCCAGGGCATTCTACGACATTCCACAACATATCCCCCTTTTTCTTTTTGCACAAGAACGTCTGGTTAACGTTCTCTGTTATACTAACTTTAAACTAACAAAATATAAAATAACAAAACATGCAAAACTTATGAATACAAACAACTAAAAAATATTTTCTTAAACAACTTAATTTACTAACGTAGTCTTATATAACTAACTTAATATAAACAACACACTAATAGCATACATGATGAATCTTACCTAATTAACTTTATGAATGCAACAATGAATTTTAGTTTTAGGAAGGTGTGGCGTCCATCAGTATGTAAAGCCAAGGGGAGGATAGGGAAGTCCTGTCCGACAGGAATTATGTCGGGGGGCCCCTTACAGGCATTCCCGAACCCCACCGGCTCACATCACCATGGAGTCCGAATTCCTTCATGGTTGCCGAATTGATATATAAAAGACCTAGGCCTAGGATTGTAACATATAACTGCAGTATTCATAATGTAACTATAACATTTATAAAAGTGGAGTGTGAGTGAAGTCTGCGCAGAATTGTTCTTCTAGGGATACATTTCAGGGTCTCTGAGGGTACTTGCCAGGTAAACATGCAATACAAAGTGGTTGTGTTGTTAAGTAACTTAACAGAAAGGTAAATAACAGTAAATGAAACAAACAAAACCTAATACTGTAGTGGTGGCTATGACAAGGCTAATGCAAGAATCTCTGTTTTTGGAATGTTAACCACTCAGTACAGCCATCTCTGCTCTCAAGCTTACGTTTCTGGATTTGGGGGATCGGGAGCTGGCCGGGTCCACTTGCTGGGAACCCAAAGGGTACCTGTAGGAGTGGAAACACACGTGGCCTCTGCCTAAATATCTAACTATTGCTGGTCCTTGCCATAAACCTGTAGTGGGATCCTTATAGGTCACATATAGTGGAGCTTTATGGGAGTTGGCTTGCTGGGCTACTGTGCCATGAACATACGCAGGTGCCAACTTTTGGTCCCCAAATATGCACAAGTAATTTAGTACAGAGTTTTTCCCAAATGCTCTTGTGGGTCTTGCAAATCAGTAAACTTTCTTAAATAATCTTTCAATGTTTGATTTGCCCTCTCTACAATAGCCTGACCTGTAGGAGAACGGGGAATGCCTGTGATATGTTTAACTCCCCATTGTTGGAAAAACCGAGTTAGCTTGTTACTAACGTAGGCCGGTCCATTATCTGTCTTTATCTGCTCTNTTCAGCTCATTGAAATACAGAGAGCACTAAAGGGCCATGGCTCTCCATGGGATATTCTTCACATCTTCCAGACTTGTACAGCTAATTGGAGAGTTTTTCCCACTGTAGTTAAAGAGGAAAACATCCTACTGTGATTAATGAAACTGTTTGTGGGAGTTTTTAAAGTATACTTTACCAGATCATCTCATGATTTTCAATTTAGAGTAGAGGTGATAGAAGTTCCCTGAGGTCTGACACTGTGTGGGCAATTTCACTTGTCCCCTCCCCAGCCCCACCATTCCTTTCATGTCCCACCTGGGACTTCCATCCCTGGTCCTTGCATCAGACTTCTCCTCTCCTCTCTGCAGCTGGAGGTTACAGCTCCACTGCACCACCTCCCACCTGCTCTCCTTAGAGAACTGACTGCATACAGGCACAGCAGGAGTTTTCCTTTGCGCAAGCCAAGAAAAGGCAAACAGAGAAAGGGAAGAAGAATCTGATGAGAAATGGTTTAGAGAGACAGATGGGAGAAGAGAGATGTGATCATCATGAGAGAGGTGGCTAAAGAGACAATCAGGCTGCTGAACAACAGGCGAGCTTTGAACAACCTGCTGCTCAAAGCAGCACCCAGGGGAGAGGCATCTGAATGAACAAAGAGTAGGAGAAGGGGACAATTGGAGAGGAGTGGGAATGGCCTTTGTCTGGACAGTCTGTGTCTGGAAAGGTGACTTTAGAAGTGGTCACTGTATCACCAGCACCAGGCAGAAGTTTATGTTGAGGCTCTGCACTTGGTTTGCTCCTCACCCCCTCTTGGGGTATCCAGGAGGTCTTGTGCATTTTTCCTACAGATTTCTTGGTCACCTTCATGTAGAAAAAAGCGGACGAGGAGAAGTCTCGTACAATCAATATGATTGATAAACAAGCTTCTAAGTTTATTGCGCAGTTACAATTCTTATATAGTGGTCGCGTGAACACACCCCCCAGCCACCTAGCTCTAACATAACTTATTACTGGACACCCAGTGTGTTTACCTATAGAGAACGAATCCCAGCTGCCTGAGGGCAGTAGTAAGGGCCGATGTAATTGGCCTTAGATAAGGGATTTTATACACAGACATGGAATTGTGCACACCCCAATTCCAGGGCATTCTACGACATTCTACAACATATCCCCCTTTTTCTTTTTGCACAAGAACATGTCTGGTTAACGTTCCTGTTATACTAACTTTTAAACTACCAAAATATAAAATAACAAAACATGCAAAACTTATGAATACAAACAACTAAAAAAATATTTTCTTAAACAACTTAGTTTAGTAACATAGACTTATATAACTAACTTAATGCAAACAACACACTAATAACATAAATGATGAATCTTACCTAATTAAATTTATGAATGCAACAATGAATTTTAGTTTTAGGAAGGTGTGGCGTCCATCAGTACGTAAGGCCAAGGGGAGGATAGGGAAGTCCTGTCCGACAGGAATTATGTCGGGGGGCCCCTTACAGGTGTTCCCGAACCCCACCGGCTCACATCACGATGGAGTCCGAATTCCTTCATGGTTGCCGAATTGATATATAAAAGACCTAGACCTAGGATTATAACATATAACTGCGGTATTCATAATATAACTGTAACATTTATAAAAGTGAAGTGTGAGTGAAGTCTGCGCAGAATTATTCTCCTAGGGATACATTTTAGGGTTTCTGAGGGTACTTGCCAGGTAAACATGCAAAGTGGTTGTGGTGTTAAGTAACTTAACAGAAAGGTAAATAACAGTAAACAAAACAAACAAAACCTAATACTGTAGTGGTGGTATGACAAGGCTAATGCAAGAATCTCTGTTTTTGGAATGTTAACCACTCAATACAGCCGTCTCCGCTCTCAAGCTTACGTTTCTGGATTTGGGGGAGCGGGAGCTGGCCGGGTCCACTTGCTGGGAACCCAAAGGGTACCTGTAGGAGTAGAAACACACATGTGGCCTCTGCCTAAATATCTAACTATTGCTGGTCCTTGCCATAAACCTGTAGTGGGATCCTTATAGGTCACATATAGTGGAGCTTCATGGGAGTTGGCTTGCTGGGCTACTGTGCCCTGAACATACGCAGGTGCCAACTTTTGGTCCCCAAATATGCACAAGTAATTTAGTACAAACAGAGTTTTTCCCAAACGCTCTTGTGGGTCTTGCATATCTGTAAACTTTCTTAAATAATCTTTCAATGTTTGATTTGCCCTCTCTACAATAGCCTGACCTGTAGGAGAATGGGGAATGCCTGTGATATGCTTAACTCCCCATTGTTGGTAAAACCGAGTTAGCTTATTACTAACGTAGGCCGGTCCATTATCTGTCTTTATCTGCTCTGGTACACCCATGGCTGCAAAACAAAGGGTGAGGTTTCGTATCACCTGCAACACCTTTTCACCAGGCTGAGCCGTCGCCCAGATAAAATGGTTGTAAGTATCAATGGTAACATGGACATATTTAAGCCTTCCAAATTCTGGTACATGAGTGACATCCATCTGCCACTTTTCGTTTGGGCCAAGACCTCGGGGGTTAACCCCCAGGCCAAGACCTGGTCCCTGTTGATTACACTGTGGGCAAGCTTTCACGATGCCTCTGGCGTCGTCCATAGAAATCTGGAAGTGATGGTGCAGTCCTTTGGCATTCTGATGGAACGTGGCATGCTCATCTCTCGCTTTGGTGAACTCGTCCATGGGCACAGATAGACAAACCAGCCTATCTGCCCGGGCATTGCCTTCTCCCAGTCCCCCAGACCATTGGTGACTTCGGATGTGAATGATGGCATAGGGTTGGTCTCTTTGTTGAATGGCAGCCTGCAGTTGACGAAGTAGATAATTTAATCGCTGATTCACTACGTCTTTTAGATGGGCATCTGATGTAAACATCTTGAAAATACAAAATATGTCTCTCAAATCAGTATTTATTTTTTATGCTCTTTTTAAAATATACCAAACCTTCTCAATTAACAGATTTTTTCCCCAAACTTAACTAGCTTCTGTTTTATATCATGCTTGACAAGCTCCTAAGATAAGACTGCTTATCAGGTCGTCTCCTGGTACACGTCCAGACAAAGATAATAAATTTAACANCTGTGCATCCCATAGGCAACAAACTCCTTCTCCGAGGTTCCCATGCAGGGGCGACCAGGAGTTAACTCCTGCCTGGCACAGTTTTCTGCCCACTACACGACTTACTTGGCTCAAAAGCCAGTGCATTTTCTTTTGCGTGTGTTTGTGGGGGGAGTGTTTCGCCACACTGTAACACGTCAGCTTATTACTAACGTAGGCCGGTCCGTTATCTGTCTTTATCTGCTCTGGTACACCCATAGCTGCGAAACACAGGGTGAGGTTTCGTATCACCTGCAACGCCTTTTCACCAGGCGGAGCCGTCGCCCAGATAAAATGGCTGTAAGTATCAATGGTAACATGGACATATTTAAGCCTTCCAAATTCTGGTACGAGTGACATCCATCTGCCACTTTTCGTTTGGCCCAAGACCTCGGGGGTTAACCCCCAGGCCAAGACCTGGTCCCTGTTGATTACACTGTGGGCAAGCTTTCACGATGCCTCTGGCGTCGTCCATGGAAATCTGGAAGTGACGGTGCAGTCCTCTGGCATTCTGATGAAACGTGGCATGCGCATCTCTCGCTTTGGTGAACTCGTCCATGGGCACAGATAGAGAAACCAGCCTATCTGCCCGGGCATTGCCTTCTCCCAGGCCCTCAGACCATTGGTGACTTCGAATGTGAATGATGGCATAGGGTTGATCTCTTTGTTGAATGGCAGCCTGCAGTTGACGAAGTAGATAATTTAATCGCTGATTCACTACATCTTTTAGAAGGGCATCTTCAATTCGCTGGACAATTCCTACAGCATATAGGGAATCTGATACGACGTTGAGACGCACATTCATCCAGCGTGAAAAGGCATAGACGATGGCTGCTAATTCTAGAGTCTGTCGGCTATCACCCCTCTTGTGCAGGCAAAAGTTCATGGCACCATTGCTCTTTATCTTGCCATGTCACTGCAGCTCGTCGTGAGCGTTTTCCTGCATCAGTGAAAACTGTCAATGCATCTGGAAGAGGGTTTTCAGATCGCTTTGGGACAGGAATCCATTCATGCAAGGACATCCACTTTAACACGGTAGAACGCAGTGGAGAAAGATCGATGGTTTGTGCAGCTTCTAGGAGGCTGGCTTGAAGAGCTGGAGAGTGCTGTAAATACCAATCCAACTCCTCTTGTTTCATTGGGACGTAAATTGTGCTGGGTTCCTCTCCTGTAATTTGTATGATACGGGTTCGGCCTTTGCGAATTAGAAGAGCCAGCACCTCAATCTTTGTTTGGATTGTAGTCTTTGGCTGTAATGGACCAAAGATCCATTCTAGTACACGAATATCAGCGGGCCCAATCTCCCCCTTTTTCTTTTTAGACTGTGTAAGTGCTCCCAGCAAATGTTGCTTGCCTGTGAGAATGGTCAAATCTATGGGCAAGTCCACGTCACGACGATCTACGCAGCGCTGAGAGATGGTCAGGCCAATCTCAGTTACGGCCTGTTGTTGAGCTGCGGAGAGGGTGACAGGGGAAGATGGGTCAGTGCCTTTAAGAAGCGGTCGTAGCAGTTCTAGTTGGTCATTTGTTATACCGACCACAGGGCGCAACCATTGGACGTTGCCCAAGAATCGCTGAACATCGTGCAGAGATTTTAGAGTCAGATGAAGAGCAGCTTTTTGGGGTCTGATTTGTGATTCAGCATACAGTGCCATCCCAGGTACTTCCATGGCACTGTATGCTGTATCTTTTCAGCTGCTATTTGGAGTCCTTGCTGATTTAGCTGTTGTGTCAGAAAGTGTTCCTGTTCTTTAGTAAAAGGATCCTGTTGTGCTATCAAGATATCATCCATGTAGTGATAGATCAACATATTTGACCAGGCCTTCCTCACTGGCAATAGAGCTGCATCAAAAAACAATTAGCACAAGGTAGGGCTGTTCTTTATGCCTTGCGGTAGCATTACCCACTCAAATTGCTAAGCAGGAGCTTCTTTGTTAAGGGCTGGAAGTGTGAAGGCAAATCGCTTTGTGTCCTGGGGGTGGATATGTATAGTAAAAAAGCAGTCTTTTAAGTCTACTATAAGTCGATGCCAATGCTCTGGAAGCATTGCAGGATTAGGCATCCCAGGCTGAAGAGCTCCCATGTCTTCCATTTGGGAATTAACCGCACGAAGATCATGTAGCAGGCGGTATTTGCCTGACTTCTTTTTGATGAAATAAACTGGGGTATTCCAGGGGCTGGTTGACAATTGTACGTGGCCTTGCTGTAATTATTCTTGCACTAATGCATGTGCTTGTATAAGGCTTTCTCATTTTAGCGGCCACTGTTCAATCCACACCGGTCCTTGTGATAACCATGTTAGTAGGATCAGGAAAGCCCAAAAAGTGAACGCTAATAAAAACGGTTGTTTGTGCGGAAGAGCTTCGGTATCTGCATACAAATCATAATCTTTGTTATGGATAGCGTCCTTTTGAATTTGCGACCAATTAACCCTTGAGATCGATTCTGCAATTCGGGTTGTATGAGGAAGTTGCGGTGGGGTGGGAGCGGAGCAGCAGCCGCTTGCGCTGCCACGGGGGGGGAGGGGTGGCGCGTCCCGGGAAGCAAGATCGCTCGCACCGGAAGATGACGTACACCGGTTGGAACTGCCCATGCCGGAAGATGACTCTTGTGGAACTTCCGGCTCCCAGCTCAGTATGTTTCCGGCGCTCGGAGAAGACACTTCCGGTGCCGCTCCAGCCGCGAAGTTGATACTGCACTCTTTGTTTCGGTCAGAGAGGCGTGGGCGTGGGGGAAGCGGGGGCGCGGACGCAGTTTTTTCCCCCGTAGGTGGGCTCAGATCATAAGCGAACCCTAGCTGGTGCACGCATGGTATTTTTCGCCTTTCTAAGTTTGCCGTGGTTACCGCGGCGATTTGCTTTTCAGCGCGATAATGTTGCAAGCACTTTATGACTGCACGACACGGTTTTAATAACTTCCGCGCTGTTTTTTCGCCATCTATCTCCTTATGCCACAAAATATGCCCCAGATCTTTCCATTCTTTTTCATCAAACAGTTTAGATGGATCGATAAACAGCTGATGCTCAGGGCCATACGCTAAAAGCGCTGAAGGGTGCTTTTTTTTCTTAAGATCTATATCTTTTACTGAACGCTTCTGTAAAAAGCTTATGAATAAATCTAGGGCTACTTCGCTCTCCATGGCGTGGCCACGCTCTTCTTGGTACAACCTATAACCGTATGAGAGGAGCAATTTGTACTTGTACTGGCAGCGATTTTTAGAGCCGGTAGCCCCATCCCGGTTCGGGAATTTTACTCCTACTCAGGCTCGAGCGAACACCTCTACGCCTGCGTCAGTGTCGCTTTTCCCTGCCGAACGCTGCCTGCCGGCACGACCCGGGCCCGTCGCTTAGTGCGGATTTTAAGGTCTCCATAGGCTGCTCCTTGCCCGGCCGAAATCGGTCTTTTTACCTTCACGATTGCAGATTCCCTGAGTTCAAGTCCGTGTTCAGGGCGCCAGTTGTAGAAACGGACAAGGAGAAGACTCATACATTCAATATGATTGATAAGCAAGCTTCTAACTTTATTGCGCAGTTACAATTCTTATATAGTGGTCGTGTGAACACACCCCCCAGCAACCTCGCACCAACATAACTTATTACTGGACACCCGGTGTGTTTACCTATAGAGAACGAATCCCAGCTGTGTAAGGTCAGCAGTAAGGGCCGATGTCATTGGCCTCAGATAAGGGATTTTATACACAGACATGGAAATGTGCACACCCTGATTCCAGAGCATTCTATGACATTCCACAACAGCTAACCATTTCCTCAGAGAACCCTTGAGCTCCTGGTTCCTCATGCTGTAGATGAGGGGGTTCACTGCTGGAGGAACCACTGAGTACAGAAATGACACCACCAGGTCCAGGGATGGGGAGGACATGGAGGGAGACTTCAGGTAAACAAACATGCCAGTGCTGATGAACAGGGAGACCACAGCCAGGTGAGGGAGGCACGTGGAAAAGGCTTTGTGCCTTCCCTGCTCAGAGGGGATCCTCAGCACAGCCCTGAAGATCTCCACATAGGACACCACTATGAAAACAAAACAGACAAAAG
>JAAWXA010000160.1:21186-55473 GCA_038090715.1 Florisuga fusca
TGCTCCTGCCCAGAGCTCTCTCTCTGCAGCACTGCCCACTTGCCAGCAGCTCCCTCCATCCCAGGAGCCCAGCTCACGTGTCAGGAGCCCTCTGGGTGGTTGATGCTGAGCCCATGACAATTGCTCAAGAGGCAAGGAGAGGAACCTGCAGAAGCTTCTTTCTCCACAAGTCCAATTCCAGAGTCCAAGTCCAAAGTTCCTTGCCGTCTGCCTGGGTCCCCCTGAGGGGAGGGGAGGGGAGGGGGGGACATCCCTGAGAAAGCGTCCCCAGGGTGTGGGGGGAGCAGGAAGCAGGGGGCAGTGATGGCAGGTGGGGAAAAGGAAGGTGCAGGTGGCTCTGGTGCTGAGGAAGCCTGTCTGTGTGTCAGGACTGCAAAGGGCCCAGCCCTGAGCCCCAGCCCCTGGGAAGGCAGATCCTGTCCCTCCCTCAGCTCCCAGGTCTCTCCTGGCAGCACTGGTATGTGGAGATGGGCAATGCCAAGTCAGCAGCACCCTCTCCTTGATTACTCAAGGATGACCTTCCCATGCTCCTCCTGCTGCATGATCCCACCGATTATTCCCATGACCCTCCAGATCATTCTTAATCACAGAATACCTCAGGCTTCAAGAAACCCCTGAGCCTCTCTTTGTCTGAGAGCCCTGCTCAAGGTAGGATGAACCAGATGGTGTTGGTCAAGGCCTTCCCCAGTGTGGCTGCAACCACAAAGAGGGTGAAAGTGCCTTTTTTCCCACCCCACAGGGGGATTATAAAGACAGGAAATAGTGTTGTCACAAGTGCTGGACACTGAGGCACTGTCACATCCTTCCAGGACGACTTTGGATTACTGGTGGCACTGTGACCCTCATCATCTGGTGAACTTCCCACCCACCACATCACCTACCTCTGGATTGAAGACATCACCAGTCTGGCTTCAACAGGACCATGGTAGAGCATGTCAAAGGGCTTGCTAAAGGCCAGGTGCACCCCATGCCTTTCTGTCCCCTGCCATTATTCCTTTTCCTATTAACGGGCACCACTGAAAAGTGATTGGCCCCTTCGTTTTGACTCCCACCCCTCAGATATTTATAGGCATTTATAAGGTCTGGTCTAAGCCTTCTTTTCTCAAGGCTAAACAGGCCGAATTCTCTCAGTCTTACTTCATCGGAGAGATGTTCAGTTTCCTTAATCCTCCTCCTAGCTCTCCCTTGGACTGTCTCCAGTAGATCCCTGCCTCTTGGACAACTGGATGCAGTATTACACGTGTGGTCTCACCAGGGCAGAGTAGAGAGGTAGGAAAACCTCCTGAGAACTGCTGGACATACTTTTCCTGTTGCACCCCAGGACTCCATTGGCTCTCTTGGCCAAAAATGTCCATTGTTGACCCATGGAGAATTTACTGACCACTGGGACTTCAAATTTTTCTCCATAGAGCTGTTTACAAGCAGAACGTCCCCTAATCTGCACTGGTGGTTGGTGTTATTCCTACCCAGATGCAGGACTCTACACTTGTCCTTATTAAACTTGATGAAGTTCACCTTTGCCCAGCTCTCCAGCCTGTCCAGATCTGATGGAGAGCAGCACAGCCTTCTGGTGTCTCAGCCACCTCTCCCAGCTTCTTATCCTCAGGAACTTGCTGAGGGTACACTCCGTCCCCTCATCCAGGTCCTTGATGAAGAGATAGAACAGAAGTGGACCCAGAGCTGATCCCTGGAGAACACCACTGGCCACAGGCCACCAACTTGACTCTCTGGCACTCATCACAACCCTCTGAACTCTATTGTTGAGCCAGTTACCAATCCACCTTACAGTCCAGTCATCTGTCACACATTTCATGAGTTTTTTTATGAGGATGTTATGGGAGACAGTGTCTAAAGCTTTACCGAAGTCAAGGTATATGACATCCACTGCTCTCCCTTCATCTGCTCCATTTGCTCATCCCTTTGTAGAAGGATATCCGGTTAGACAAGCAAGATTTCTCCTTAGGAAATGTTGGCTGCTTCTGAGAACTTTTTTTGTGTTTGCACACTCAGAGTACTGAATATTCTGTAAGGCAGACTTCTCAGTACTGAGAGCTACATCTACCATCGCAGAGATGTGGAATCCCCTCAGTTTCCACACAAGTTTCCTACTCAGCCTCTTTCATCCTCCTGTGTGGTATTGACTGTATCACAGTGGACTTTCCAGAACCTGTAGGGAACCTAGTGGAAGCCTTAGGAGGGACTGTTTCCAAGGGCCTGGACTGATAGGATGAGGAGCAATGTGTTTAAGTTAGAAAGGAGTTTGTTTGGATTGGATGCTAGGAAAAAGTTCTTTACCATGAGGGTACTGGAAAAAATGGAACAGGTTGCCCATGGAGGTGGTTGAGGCCTCATCCCTAGAGATATTCATGGTAAGGCTTGAAGAGGATCTTGTAAACCTGATCTAGTTGAAGCTGTGCCTGTTGCTGGAGTGGGTTTGGACTGCATGACTTTTAGAGGTCCCTTCCAATACAAATTATTCTGTGTTTCAATGGTTGTAAGATCTTGGGCAAACTCAGTTCCCATGGAGAGTGCCCAGAGGTTTCCCAGGGTGAGGTTTGGAGGCCCCAAGACCATGGGTGGTGTAAAGTGACTGATGGGCACAGTCTAAGTGCTGTGGAGATTGTGGGAAGGAGAGGAGTATCCTGGGAGTGCCTGAAGGGTGGGTTTGGGCATGGTGGAGCTTTTCCTCACAGTGGGAAAGAGCTTGGGCATGGAACATTGGCCCAAAGTGCAGCTGGGGATGCCTGGAGTGGAGAGCAGAAGAAAGAAATGTCACTGCAAGGGCCATGCTGGGGAACACCACATCCCCCAGAAGGAGCCTGGATCAGCCCAAGGCTCTGTGTGCCAAGGCAGAGGCAGGGAGGACACAGAGATGTCAGGAGAGGAAGGGGACAGCAAGGTGGGACAGGCGGGTGAAGGAGCAGAGCCTGCAGGGCAAGAGGCACAGGGGATGGGACACCGTAGGACAGACTGTAGTAGAGATGAGAGAGGCTTGGAAAAGCTGTGGAAAAGCTGGAGGCACACTTGGCAGAGCCAAGCTCTCCATGACTTTGCTGCTGGCTCTTGTCTCTGTCCCTGATGGCCATGGGGAGGGAGGGAGACAAGTGGAGCTTCCAGCACTGGGGCTCAGGGCCTCCTTGTCCATGTGCAGGAGCCTGGGAGGTGCAATAGTGCCATAGTCCTGCCCTTGGCATTGCCCATCTCCAGATGCCAGTGCTGCCAGGAGAGCCCTGAGGGCTGAGGGAGGGACAGGATCTGCCTTCCCAGGGGCTGGGGCTCAGGGCTGGCACCTTTGGGGAATGGGCTCAGGGCTGGGCCCTTTGCAGTCCTGACACACAGCCAGGATTCCTCAGCACCAGAGCCACCTGCACCTTCCTTTTCCCCACCTGCCATCACTGTCTCCTGCTTCCTACTCCCCCCACACCCTGGGGACACTTTCTCAGGCCTGTCCGCCCCTCCCCTCCCCTTCCCTCAGGGGGACCCAGGCAGACGGCAAGAAACTTTGGACTTGGACTCTGCCTTGGACTTGTGGAGAAAGAAGCTTCTGCAGATTCCTCTCCTTGCCACTTGAGCAATTGTCATGGGCTCAGCATCAACCCCCCAGAGGGCTCATGCCAGGTGTGAGCTGGGCTCCTGGGATGGAGGGAGCTGCTGGCAAGTGGGCAGTGCTGCAGAGAGACAGCTCTGGGCAGGAGCAGCTCCTCTGCAGAGCGCAGCAGGGCTGAGGGCACTGCCAGGGTATCTCGGGGAGATGAGCAAGGCAGAGAGAGCTTCAAGGGGGTGAAGATGGAGGGGATGAGTGCCAGCTGAGTGGAGGAGAAGCTTCCCAGCTTCTGACATGGTGAGTGTCTGGTGCAGGGCAGTGCTGGTGCAGTTCCTGGAGGCAGCATCTCCTAAAGCTGCAGAGCCAGAGCTGATATCAGGGAGATGTAAGGGGGGAAGGGGCTGGAGGTGTAAGGGGAAAACATGCGAAACATGCGAAAGCATGTAATGGTTGTTTCATGAGGGTGTTTGGTGTTAGTAGGACATAACGGGGCTAATGCTGCAAAGGCTTGCTGCTGTGCTTGCATCAGATGTTTCCCTACACCCTGTATTGCTTCTACTAACATTGCCTGGGTCCCTACTGGGATTTTTACCATTCTCTCTAGCATATCCTCAATTGTTGAATCAGCTGGCATGATAGAAATTACATTTCTTGTAGGCTCATTGCTATTTGCAAGTACACACTGACGGAGCAATGCATCTTTCATCCACTCTGGCACAAAGGCCTGATTAATTGCGTCAGTAAGCCTATCTATAAATTTTGCAAATGGTTCTTCTCTGCCTTGTTTAATTGACATATAGGATGGAACGGCTGGTGTAGTTCTGACTCTACTTAAAGCCTCCTTCGCAAGGCTCATGGACTGCCTATGTCTGTCTGGGCCCAATTGTACTTGCGTGTCGATAGTAGCAAAGTGGCCAGTACCCATAAGCTGATCAACAGTTACACCATGCATAGGATCATTCTGATGTTTAGGAATGTCCACGTACCTCTGACACAGTCGATGCCAATTAGACTGCCATAGCATTAGAGCTGACTGAGTAGTGATCATTCTTATTATTCCTTTTATATCCTCAGGAAGCAACAATCCTGACCTCCAGATATAATTTATCATTTGTTTGACTGGTTCACCATGCAGCCCACATTCATTAACAGTAGCTCTTAATTGAGTTAATAACTTCCAATCTAGAGGGCCATAGTGTGCTTGTATATTTCCCTGATCATCCGTTTCGTATGTCACGGGGAAAGCTTGCGGGAGGATTTTGATGTCTGCACACAAATCATAATCTCTATTCTGGATAGCGTCCTTCTGAATTTGCGACCAATTAACCCTTGAGATTAAATCAGCAGTTCTNCCTGGTAGCACAAATAAACCTCTAAGTCCAGCTGATGATCGTGCAAATAAGAGGGCTCCACATGGCTTTCCCTCATATTTTACTGGACTGGTGACGCCCGTGGGGATCTTTTGGGGCTTACTTTCAACGAAAGTCACATTTACTGTTGCCGCCAGGTCCAACCCAAGACTTCCACTGGTTGGTGGTCAGAGGGAAGTGGCTGGCTGGAGTTGTGTGGAGGAGACCATACTGGAGCCGCATTTGGGGTCTTCGCGCTGTGGCTTCTCACTCTCTTTGACCCGTTTCCCTGGTGCTTGCAGGCCTCAGTAGCATGACTATTTTCTTTGCAACGCCGATGCCAAACTTTGTATTTAGGGCGCTGTGATCGGACGTGCCCACGGCCACCGCAGTGAAAGCATGTAATGGTTGATTCATGAGGGTGTTTGGTGTTAGTAGGGTGCAGCGGGGCTAATGCTGCGAAGGCTTGCTGCTGTGCTTGCATCAGATGTTTCCCTACACCTTGTATTGCTTCTACTAACATTGCCTGGGTCCCTACTGGGATTTTTACCATTCTGTCTAGCATATCCTCAATTGTTGAATCAGCTGGCATGGCAGAAATTACATTTCTTGTAGGCTCATTGCTATTTGCAAGTACACACTGATGGAGCAATGCACCTTTCATCCACTCTGGCACAAAGGCCTGATTAATTGCGTCAGTAAGTCTATCTATAAATTTTGCAAATGGTTCTTCTCTGCCTTGATTAATTGACATATAGGATGGAATGGCTGATGTAGTTCTGACTCTACTTAAAGCCTCCTTCGCAAGGATCATGGACTTCCTAAGTCTGTCTGGGCCCAATTGTACTTGCGTGTCGATAGTAGCAAAGTTGCCAGTACCCATAAGCTGATCAACAGTTACACCATACATAGGATCATTATGATCATTCTGATGTTTAGGAATGACCGTGTACCTCTGACACAGTCGATGCCAATGAGACTGCCATAGCATTAGAGCTGACTGAGTAGTAATCATCATTATTATTCCTTTTATATCCTCAGGAAGCAACAATCCTGACCCCCAAATATAATTTATCATTTGTTTGACTGGTTCACCATGCAGCCCACATTCATTAACAGTAGCTCTTAGTTGAGTTAGTAACTTCCAATCTAAAGGGCCATAGTGTGCTTGTATATTTCCCTGATCATCTGTTTCGTATGCCACGGGGAAAGCTTGCGGAAGGGTTTCAATGTCTGCACACAAATCATAATCTCTATTCTGGATAGCGACCTTCTGAATTTGCGACCAATTAAGCCTTGAGATTAAATCAGCAGTTCGCATTGTGTTAGGAAATCGCAGTTTATTTTGGTAGCGAGAAGCAGCCGCTGGTACTGCCGTGGGGGGGGCGGGGTGGTGGCGTGTTCCCTGGTCGGAACCGCCCACGCCGGAAGATGAAGTTTCTGGCTTCCAGCTCAGTATGTTTCCGGAGCTCGGAGGAGACAGTTCCGGTGCCTCCGCTCACGAATCTGGATGCGTCGCGGCCAGAGACGCTATTTTCGGGAGGAGGGGCGCGGACGCGGTTAAGCATGCCAGAATGCTGCCGGAAGTCTGAGCAATTTGTACAATCGTCTTTTCCACCGTAGGGGGGCTGGGGTCACAATCTATCCCTTGCTGGTGCACGCCCGGTATTTTTTGGCCTTCTAAGTTTGCCGTGGTGACCGCGGCAATTTTCTTTTCAGCGCGATAACGTTGCAAGCAGTTTATGACTGTAAGCCACGGTTTCATTAACTTCCGTGCTGTTTTATCCGCGCTTGTTCCACAAAATATACCCCAGATCTTTCCATTCTTTCTCATTAAACAATTTAGAGGGATCGGTAAACAGCCGATGCTCATGGCCATATGTTAAAAGCGCTGAAGGGTCCTTTATAAGATCTGTAACTTTTACTGGGCGTTTCTATAAGAAGCTTTTAAGTAAGTTCAGGGCTACTTCGTTCTCCATAGCGTGACCACGCTTTTCTTGGTACAACTTATAACCGTGTAAGAGGAGCAATTTGTACCTGTGCCGGCAGCGATTTTCGGAGCCGGTAGCGCAGTCCTGGTTCACGAGTTTCTCAATTCTTCTCAGGCTCGAGCAGCACCCCTACGCCAGGGTCACTGCTGCTTTCTTGTCTGCCGGACTCTGCCTGCCTGCACGACCCGGGCTCATCGTTTCAGTGCCGATTTTGCGGTCTCCGTAGGATGCTCCTTGCCCTGCCAAAATCAGTCTTTTCACCTACACGATTGCAGGTTCCCTGAATTCAAGGCGTAGAGTTTGAGTCCGTGTTCAGGGCGACATTTGTTGGGGTGGCACAGGGGAAAACTCGTACAATCAATGTGATTGATAAACAAGCTTCAACTTTATTGCGCAGTTACGATTCTTATATAGTGCTTGTGTGAACACACGCCCCACCACCTAGCAGTAACGTAACTTATTACTGGACAACCGGTGTGTTTACCTATAGAGAACGAATCCCAACTGTGTAAGGTCAGTAGTAAGGGTCGATGTAATTGGCCTCAGATAAGGGATTATATACACAGACATGGAATTGTGCACACCCTGATTCCAGGGTATTCTACGACATTCTACAACACACAGCTAATACATTTTCCCTGCCCCTCTGCCAGGGCAATGCCCTGGACCAGTTCTTCTGTGAAATCCCCCAGATCCTCAAGCTCTCCTGCTCACACTCTTACCTCAGGGAACTTGGGATTCTTGTGGTCAGTGCCTGTTTAGGATCTTGCTGTTTTGTTTTCATAGTGGTGTCCTATGTGGAGATCTTCAGGGCTGTGCTGAGGATCCCCTCTGAGCAGGGAAGGCACAAAGCCTTTTCCACGTGCCTCCCTCACCTGGCCGTGGTCTCCCTGTTCATCAGCACTGGCATCTTTGCCTACCTGAAGCCCCCTTCCATCTCCTCCCCATCCCTGGACCTGGTGGTGTCATTTCTGTATTCGGTGGTTCCTCCAGCAGTGAACCCCCTCATCTACAGCATGAGGAACCAGGAGCTCAAGGGTGTTTTGTGAAAACTGATTACAGGATTGTTTTCATAAGTAATAAAATTCTCAGTTTTTTATGCATATCGCTGCTAATGTACCTCATATCATTCATAATGTGTCTCATAGTCCCAGCCTTCCATCTAGAAGTTTTTGAGGGTGATTGATGATTTTGTTCTCTTTATAATACTGTGCACAAAGAAATCTCATTGCTAAATTTCCAATTTCGTACCTTAATTTCTGCTGTTAAGCAGAACCTTCTCGAAAGGGTTTTGAAATAAGATCTTTGTCCTATTCTTAAAAAATAAAGGACACAACAGTCATTTCTTAACCTAATGTCTTCTTTCTGAGACTTTCTCTGGTGTTAGGTTTGGGTCCAGTCACACTTGGTTTTTTCTGGGAAGGAGTTTAGAAAGCAAGGGCATTCACATTGATCCTTGTGACTCAATGGGAGGGATCTCCTCATTGTGTTCCCTGCTTCCTGAACAAATCGCTCCAACCTGATACTGGTTCCATTTCCACTGTCCCTCTACAAATCATTTCCTCAGATCTCAATCTCAGCTACTCCAGTTTTAAACCCTACATGTCCCTTCCACATACTAGCTGACAAATCATTGACATTAGATCCTATGAAGTGACAACTTCCATATTAAAATAGCACTTTCCTGGTGATATGGGAAAGAGGGAGGTGATCTGGGGAAAGAAACACAGCTTCACAAAGGCCCAGTTGGGCCTCACCAACCTCTTGGCCTTCTCCTTGGAATAATTGCAGCAGTGGGTGAGGCAAGAGCTGCAGACATCATCTACCAAGACTCCATATGATCCCCTACTACATTCTCATTGTTGAATTAGAGGGGGATGTGTTTGATGGGTGGACAGTTGGATGAACAAGGAAATGGCTGAATGACTTCATGCAGTTATGGTCAATGGCTCAGTGTCCAAGGGAAACCAAAAACAAAGGATGTTCCTTCTGTACTTTAAGGTACCTTCTAAATAGTACTGGATGTCCCCAGTACTAATTCATATCTTCATCAGTGACAGGGATGGTGGGATCAAGTGATTCCTCAGCAAGTGTGCAGATGACACCAAGCACAGTGGCACAGTTGATTCACTTTAGGGTAGGGATGACAACCAGAGGGACCTGGACAGGTTGGAGGAGTAGATCTGTGCAAACCTCATGTACTTCACTAAGGCCAACCTGGGAGGAGGAAATCCCCACTGTCAGTAAAGACTGGGAGATGAATGACTGAGAGTAGCCTTGCAGAGAACGACTTGGGGACCCTAGTGGGTCAAAATTTTTCATGACAGGGCAACCCACCTAGCTGATCAAGGGAAGCACGTGGATGTAATATTTCTGGACTTCAGGAAGGCTTTTGGTACTGTCTCTCATAGCATCCTCCTGGATAAAATGTCCATCATACAGCTAGACAACCGTGCTATGTGATGGGTGAGCAACTGGCTCACAGGTGGAGCACAAAGAGTGACAGTGAATGGGGTGACATCAGGCTGGTGACCGGTCACTAGTGGGGTCCTGCAGGGCTCCATCTTTGGCCCAGTCCTCTTCAACATCTTCATCAATGACTTGGGTGCAGGACTGGAAGGAATCTGGAGCAAGTTTGGATGAGAGACCTCGGCAGGTTAGAGAGATGGGCAATCAGCAGCCACAGGAAGGAAAAGTGCTGAACCACAAGTTCTGCAAGTGCTGAATCACCAACCACAAGGGCAAGTGCTGAATTCTGCACCTGGGATGGGGCAACCCTGGTGGCAATTACAGACTGGAGGGGAGACCCCATTGCAGCCTATGGATCCTCATGAGGGGAAGAGATGAGTCTGGTACTGATTTCTTCATTCCTGTGAATGAAGAACCAACCATTGTAGGGAACGCACAGAGAATGAGAAGATGAGGAATGATAACTCCTTTATTGCAGGAGAAAAGGTAAACAGTGTAATTAACAAAAATGTCCAGGAGATGGCACCCAAAGTACGGCCATAACTCCTCCATAGGTTGCTCATAAAAGAAACTATTGCTCAGGCTACACGCTGTGTGACTGTGCAGAGCACTGCCTGGTGGGACAGCCTGACCTTTTACTGGCCTCAGCTTGAGACTATTTTCCTTTTCTTTTCACTGACCCCTACTTCCTCCTTTCTCCTCTTCACTTGTAGAGCCCCCAGGTGTTTGCTGATTGAGGATGTCCATTAAACTTGGATACCAGGGTGAAACGAGTAGACGTGTTTTACTGTTGATCACACAAACAAATAAAACAAAAAGTAAAAGTAACATAAATACAAAAGAAAGCACTCAAATCAGACAAATGCAGACAACACAGGGTAATGCATCAAATCACCATTACATGAGAGAAAGGACAGTGATAAGAGAGATACATCACCATTTGCATACGTCACCATCATCCAGATCTGCAGTCACTCGGGAGTCCCGGTTGCAGCGAGGATGTGGAGAGCCCTTCCAGGAAAGTGGGAAAATCCTATGCAATCCACCCACTGGTAGGTGAGGCACCCAAATGTTTCTGCAAGGGCGTGCAGACTTATTTGCTTAAAAATCAGCAAGTCAGAATGACTTGCATGTTTTACGATGTGGAACTATCTGGTGTACCCCCATGCCCTCAACCAATCAGGACCAAGACTTGGCTAGAGTCCAGGGCATGGTGGGTAGGGTTTGCTAAAATATTGTTTCCAGACATCAAGTCATCATAAACAATAATTTGGGTGGTTAGTTGCTGGCATCAGCAAACTGGTACAAAAGTTAGCTGCTGGCATCAGCATGGCTGTTGTTACAGCCCAGCACAATACGCACTGATACCAAGGTTATTAGTAAAAATAACAGGATTCATTCATAGGTCAAATCTGGCTTGGGCCTGTTGTTCAAGCCTTAGCACTACAGGGAGAAAACCCAGTGGGACAGGGACAGGGCCAGTGGGGGGCACAAAGGGTATCTCTGACATGTCCTCTCTCTTATTTTGTTCATTTTTCTTTCTAAAGGAGGGAATTCTTCATCGGCTAGGCGATGGAAATATCGACTATTCCCTTTCTTAGGGGGAAATGCAAAGTGAAGCCTGCAGGGCGTTATTGCTGGCAGTGCAGAAAGCAGCTGCCGTAGGAAAGAGAGGCTGCTGGGGGCTTTTGGAAAGGGACACTTGTAATGCATTGCTCCTCCTGCCCCTAAGGGAAGGTGTCCTGCAGGCAGGGCAGGAACGGGCTCGCTGCCGCTGCCCCCATCCCCTCATTGTGTGACAGGACAATCGCTGCCAGCGCTCGGGGCTCCCCGCAGAGACCCCGATGATGCTGGTGCCATGCGGGGTGGGTGGGTGGAGATGAAGTGGCAGCGTGGGGACAGGAGTGAGCTGAACCAGCAGCAGCTGCTGGATGGAGGGTACAAGTGGTGGCACTGACAAGGTGGTGGTGACAAGGAGCTGGTGACAAGGTGGTGGAGGCAAATTGTCCCAAACCCTTCCCAGGGAGCCAATGAGAGCAATGTTGTGTTTGGGGTGGTGAGGAGCAATGTTCTCCATGGAGTGTTGGATCTCAAAGGCTTTTCCTCACTATCCAGGCCTCTTTCAGAGACACTCTGCACCAATACCAGTTGAATATGAATTCTAAACTGAAAATCAGAAAAATAGAACTTTTCAATAACTTTTATTTGATGCTCTTTTTAATCTTCCTCCACAATTGAACCTTTCCCATTAACTGTGCAAGTCTTGAACACTAAAAACACCACATGAGGGTGACTCATGGCTGCTCAGTACTGTAAATGGGCCCCATGGTGTCAGTGAGACTGAGTCCATGATCCTCAGGTACTGACAGGAGACTGAAAAAAAAACTTCAGAAGTTTTTCAAAAGCTTTTTCAGAAGCTTTAACTTCAGAGAAGTTAAAGCCAAAACAAAAATCCAAATTATCTTGAAGTAATGATTGGCCCCGTTGGGTCCCATTATTGACAAAGCCTCCCCAGAGACTTGTTAGAGAAGGTCACTGGAGGACATGACTGCAGGGAGGAAAAGGTTCTGTAAAGGTGGCTCTGAAGCCACAGAGATTTATTTATTTATTTGTTTGTGTATTTATTTATTTATTTATTTTATGGATCAGTCAGGCCTAACTCTGAAATCCAGGCAATGGGAAGGCAGAGCCCATCCCTCACCTGTGGGTCAGGATTCTTCTGGGGACCATGGGGCATGAAGGTGAGTAAGAAAAACTGTAGGAAAAATGCACAACACCTCCCAACTACACCAAGAAAGGGCGAGGAGCAAACCAAGTGCAGAGCCTCAACATAAACTTCTGCCTGGTGGTGGTGATACAGTGACCATTTCTAAAGTCACCTTTCCAGACACAGACTGTCCAGACAAAGGCCATTCCCACTCCTCTCCAATTGTCCCCTTCTCCTACTCTTTGTTCATTCAGATGCCTCTCCCCTGGGTGCTGCTTTGAGCAGCAGATTGTTCAAAGCTCGCCTGTCTTTCAGCAGCCTGATTGTCTCTTTAGCCACCTCTCTCATGATGATCACATCTCTCTTCTCCCATCTGTCTCTCTAAACCATTCCTCATCAGATTCTTCTTCCCTTTCCCTGTTTGACTTCTCTTGGCTTGCACAAAGGAAAACTCCTGCTGTGCCCGTGTGCAGTCAGTTCTCTAAGGGAGATGGGTGGGGAGCTGGTGCAAAGGAGCTGTAACATCCAGCTGCAGCCTGCAGGGGAGAAGTCTGAGGGGAGGAACAGATATAAAGATAAAAAACTTGGAGGGGAGGGGAAACAGAGACAATTTCCCAATGCCACATTGCCACCACCACTTGTCACCTCTGGCTGGCAGCTGGCACTCGTTCAGCACCTCCACATGGCACTGTGCTGCCACTCCCCCACCCCTGTATGGCCCCCAGAGCAGTGCCTGGTGGGACAGACTGACCTTTTCTTGGCCTCATCTGGAGACTCTGTTCATTTGGATTCCCTGGCACCCACCTCCCCCTTTCCCCTCTNAAGGTAAACAGTGTAATTAACAAAAATGTCCAGGAGATGGCACCCAAAGTACGGCCATAACTCCTCCATAGGTTGCTCATAAAAGAAACTATTGCTCAGGCTACACGCTGTGTGACTGTGCTAGAGCACTGCCTGGTGGGACAGCCTGACCTTTTACTGGCCTCAGCTGGAGACTCTTTTCATTTGGATTCCCTGGCCCCCACCTCCCCCTTTCCCCTCTTCACTTGCAGAGTCCCTGGACAAACCCAGCGCGGTGGGGCCAGGGCCAGTGGGAGGCACGGAGGGAACGGCCGGCACCCGTCAGCCAGTGGGAGTGGGTGTCCCCCCTTTTTGTCTGGAGTTTTCTTCCAAAGCCAGGACATTCTGTGCATGCTGGGTGACGCCAAGAACGACCATTCCCTTTCTTAGGGGTCCCCCCGCAGAGACCCCGATGATGCTGGTGCCATGCGGGGTGGGTGGGTGGGGATGAAGTGGCAGCGTGGGGACAGGAGTGAGCTGAACCAGCAGCAGCTGCTGGATGGAGGGTACAAGTGGTGGCACTGACAAGGTGGTGGCGACAAGGAGCTGGTGACAAGGTGGTGGAGGCAAATTGTCCCAAACCCTTCCCAGGGAGCCAATGAGAGCAATGTTGTGTTTGGGGTGGTGAGGAACAATGTTCTCCATGGAGTGCTGGATCTCAAAGGCTTTTCCTCACTATCCAGGTGTCTTTCAGAGACACTCTGCACCAATACCAGTTGAATAAGATTTCTAAACTGAAAATCAGAAAAATAGAACTTATTACTGAAAAAAAATTTATTTTTTTGCTCTTTTTAATCTCCCTCCACAATGAAGCCTCTCCAATTAGCTGTGCAAGTCTTGCACAATAAAAACACCACAGGAGGGTGACTCATAACTTCTCAGTACTGTAATGGGACCCATGGTGCCAGTGGGACTGAGTCTGTGATACTCAGGTACTGACAGGAGACTGAAAACGTCTTGAGAAGTTAAAGCCAAAACAAAAATCCAAATTATCTTGAAGTATTGATTGGCCCCGTTGGGTCGCATTATTGACAAAGCCTCCCTAGAGACTTGTTAGAGAAGGTCACAGGAGGACATGATTGCAGAGAGGCAAAGGTTCTGTAAAGGTGGCTCTGAAGCCACAGAGATTTATTTATTTATTTATTTGTGTATTTATTTATTTATTTATTTAATGGATCAGTCAGGCCAAACTCTGAAATCCAGGCAATGGGAAATCAGAGCCCATCCCTCACCTGTGGGTCAGGTTTCTTCTGGGGACTATGGGGCATGACAATGAGCAAGAAAAACTGTAGAAAAAATGCACAACACCTCCCAACTAAACCAAGAAAGGGCAAGGAGCAAACCAAGTGCAGAGCCTCAACATAAACTTCTGCCTGGTGGTGGTGATACAGTGACCATTTCTAAAGTCACCTTTCCAGACACAGACTCTCCAGACAAAGGCCATTCCCATTCCTCTCCAATTGTCCCTTTCTCCTACTCTTTGTTCATTCAGATGCCTCTCCCCTGGGTGCTGCTTTGAGCAGCAGGTTGTTCAAAGCTCGCCTGTCTTTCAGCAGCCTGATTGTCTCTTTAGCCACCTCTGTCATGATGATCACATCTCTCTTCTCCCATCTGTCTCTCTAAACCATTCCTCATCAGATTCTTCTTCCCTTTCTCTGTTTGACTTTTCTTGGCTTGCACAAAGGAAAACTCCTGCTGTGCCCGTGTGCAGTCAGTTCTCTAAGGAGAGCAGGTGGGAGGTGGTGCAGTGGAGCTGTAACCTCCAGCTGCAGAGAGGAGAGGAGAAGTCTGATGCAAGAACCAGGGATGGAAGTCCCAGGTGGGACATGAAAGGAATGGTGGTGCTGGGGAGGGGAGAAGTGAAATTGCCCCCACAGTGTCAGACCTCAGGGAACTTCTGTCACCTCTTCTCTAAAATGAAAATCAGGAGATGATCTGTTAAAATATACTTTAAAAACTCCCACAAACAGTTTCATTAATCACAGTATGAAATGTTCCTCTTTAACTACAGTGGGAAAACCTCTCCAATTAGCTGTACAAGTCTTGAAGATGTGAAGAATATCCCATGGAGACCCATGGCCCTTTAGTGCTCTCTGTATTTCAATGAGCCCCAGGGTGTGTTTGGTGCTGAGTCCATGATCCTCAGGTGCTGAGAGATGAATGAACAAACTGCTCCAGAAGACAGAATGGAACCTGAAAGTACCTTGAAGCATTGATTGGCCCCACTGAGGACCATTGCTGCCAGAGCCTCCCCACGGCCTTGTTAGAGCAGATCACTGGAGGCCATGATTGCAGGGAGGCAAAGATTCTGTAAAGGTGCCTTTATTTATTTTTTTTATGAAGCGGTGAGTCCAGTCTCTGAACCCCAGGCCTTGATAAGGCAGAGCCCACCCCTCACTTGTGGGTCAGGACTCTTCCTGAGTACAGCGGGGTGTGAAGATCAATAATGTCAGAAAATGTACACCACATCCTGGTTACCCCAAGATGGGACGAGGAGTAAACCAAGTTCAAAGCCTCAATAAAGAGTTTTTTTTCTGGTGGTATTGATACAGTGACCCTTTCTAAAGTCACTTTTCCAGGCACAGACGGTCCAGACGAAGGGACAGGCTGGAGAGGTGGGCCCATGCAAACTTCATGAGGTTCAAGGACAAACACAAGGTCCTGCACCTTGCTTGGGGCAATCCCCAGAACAAATACAGGTTGGGCAGAGCATGGATTGAGAGCAGCCCTGAGGACGGGGAGGACTTGGGGGTGCTGGTTGATGAGAAGCTCAGCAGCAGCTGGCAAGGTGTGCTGGCAGCCCAGGAAGCCAAGCATGTCCTGAGCTACACAAAAAGCAGCGTGGCCAGCAGGTCAGGGGAGGAGATTCTGCTCCTCTGCTCCACTCTGGTGAGACCCCACTGCAGTGCTGGGTCCAGTTCTGGAGCCCCAAGCACAAAAAGGACAAGGAGCTGTTAGAACAAGTACAGAGGAGGCTCCAAAGATGAGCAGAGGGCTGATCACCAGGAGGTCCGGAGGACAACCCAATCAGGTCCAATCAGGGATGGCTTTGGAGGAAGGGAAGGTTGCTGAAGCCTTTATTAATTTTGGTCTTGAAAAGCTGAAGGGATGGAGATGGCACAAGCTCTCTGGTAGATCTGCTTGAGTCTCTTGATGAGGAGCAAGTTTTTGAGTTTTTCCCTCCGTTTTTTCAGCTGATGCCCCTTGGTTCTCCCCCTCCCATCATGCACACCCAAGAAGGACCTGGCTCCATTTCTTGCTGATACCAAATGAGTTATCACAGAATCACAGAATATGCTGAGTAGGAAGGTACCCATCAGGGTGATCAAGTCCAACTCCTGTGTCCTCAGGATGACACCATGAGCCTGAGAGCATCATTCAAACATTTCTGGAACTCAGTCAGGATTGGTGCTGTGACCACTTCTTTGGGGAAGTGATCATTGTTATGAAGCAATGAATTTGTTTCATCACTCAAATGTTATGGGTTCCTGGAGAAATGGAACAGGCTGTGGGTGATGTGATTAAAACAGCAGGAGAATATGAAGATGCTGTCATGGCTCCTCATCGGGCCTGGGTCTCATCTGGAAAGGGAACAGCTGAGAAACTGCACCTACCCCATCACAAAGCCCTGGTGGTGCTGTGGAGAGCCCAGGCCTGGAACTGTCTGGGACCATGTCACAGAATCATGGAATCATGGAATGGGTTGGGTTGAAAGGGTTAAAGAGCATCTTGTTCCAACCCCCTGCATGCATGGGAAGGAACACCTCCCACCCAACTGAAGCCAGCCCTGTCCCTCTCCCCATGGAATCACAGAATCATAGAATTGTCTGGGTTGGAAGGGACCTCAGAGATCATCAAGTCCAACCCTTGATCCACTCCCGCCGCGGTTCCCAGCCCATGGCACTGAGTGCCACATCCAGAGGGTCCAACTCCTGTGTCCTCAGGATGACACCATGAGCCTGAGAGCATCATTCAAACATTTTTTGAACTCAGTCAGGATTGGTGCTGTGACCACTTCCTTGGGGAAGTGATCATTGTTATGAAGCAATAAAGTTGTCCCATCGCTCAACTGCCCTCTGGGTGAAAAACATTTCCCTGATATCTAACCTAAACCTCCCATAATGCAGCTTCCTATCACTTCCCCAAGTCCTCTCATTGGTCACAGGAGTGAAGAAATCAGAACCAGCCCCATCTCTTCCCCTTGTGAGGATCCATAGACTGCAATGGAGTCTCCCCTCATCCTTCTTTTCTCCCAGATGAACAAGTGACCTCAGCTGCTCCTCATAAATCATGCCTTCCAGACCCTTCACCATCCTTGTTGCTCTCCTTTGGACACTCTCCAACACCGTGATGTCTTTTCTATACTGCAGTGCCCAAAACTGCACACAGTACTCACAGTGAGGCTGTACCAGTGCAGAGTAGAAAGGGACAGTCACCTCCCTGGACTGGCTGGTGACACTGTGCTTGGTGCACCCCAGGACACAGTCAGCCCTCCTGGCTGCCAGGACACACTGCTGGCACATCTCCAGTTTCCCATCAAACCAGGACCCTCAGGTCCCTCTCTGCTCGCCAGCCACTCCTTCCCCAGTCTGTACTTGCCACCAGGGTTGCCCCATCCCAGGTGCAGAATTCAGCACTTGCCCTGGTGGTTGGTGAATCAGCACTTGCTGAACCTGTGGTTCAGCACTTGTCCTTCCTGTGGCTGCTCATTGCCCATCTCTCTAACCTGCCGAGGTCTCTCATCCACAAACTTGCTCCAGATTCCTTCCAGTCCTGCACCCAAGTCACTGATGAAGATGTTGAAGAGGACTGGGCCAAGGATGGAGCCCTGCAGGACCCCACTACTGACCGGTCACCAGCCACGTCACCCCATTCACTGTCACTCTGTGCTCCACCTGTGAGCCAGTTGCTCACCCATCACATGGCACGGTTGTCCAGCTTTATGATGGACATTTTATCCAGGAGGATGCTATGAGAGACAGTACCAAAAGCCTTCCTGAAGTCCAGAAATATTACATCCACGTGCTTCCCTTGATCAGCTGGGTGGGTTACCCTGTCATAAAAGATTTGACCCACTAGGATCCCCAAGTCCTTTTCTGTAGGACTGCACTCAATCCACTCATCTCCCAGTCTTTACTGACAATGGGATTTCCTCCTCCCAGATACAGGACCTTGCACTTGGCCTTAATGAAGTGCATGAGGTTTGCACAGACCTACTACTCAAACCTCTCCAGGTCCCTCTCGTTGTCATCCCTACCCTCAAATGAATCAACTGTGCCACTGAGCTTGGTGTCATCTGAAAACTTGCTGAGGAATCACTTGATCCCACAGTCCCTCTCACTGAAGATGTTAATCAGCACTGGGGACATCCAGTACTATTTAGAAGGTACCTTTAAGTACAGAAGGAACATCCTTCGTTTTTGGTTTCCCTTGGACACTGAGCCATTGACCATAACTGCATGAAGTCATTCAGCCATTTCCTTGTCCATCCAACTGTCCACCCATCAAACACATCCCCCTCTAATTCAACAATGAGAATGTAGTAGGGGATCATATGGAGTCTTGGTAGATGATGTCTGCAGCTCTTGCCTCACCCACTGCTGCAATTATTCCAAGGAGAAGGCCAGGAGGTTGGTGAGGCCCAACTGGGCCTTTGTGAGGCTGTGTTTCTTTCCCCAGATCACCTCCCTCTTCCCCATATCACCAAGAAAACGTTATTTTAATATGGAAGTTGTGACTTCATAGGATCTAGTGTCAATGATTTGTCAGCTAGTATGTGGAAGGGACATGTAGGGTTTAAAATTGGAGCAGCTGAGATTGAGATCTGAGGCAATGATTTGTAGAGGGACAGTGGAAATGGCACCAGGATCAGGTTGGAGCGATTTGTTAGGGAAGCAGGGAACACAATGAGGAGATCCCTCCCATTGAGTCACAAGAATCAATGTGAATGCCCTTGCTTTCTAAACTCCTTCTCAGAAAACTCCAAGTGTGACCGGACCCAAACCTAACACCACAGAAAGTCTTAGAAAGAAGACATCAGGTTAAAAAAATCACTGTTGTGTCCTTTATTTTTTAAGAATAGGACAAAGATCTTATTTCAAAACCCTTTCGAGAAGGTTCTGCTTAACACCAGAAATTAAGGTACGAAATTGTAAATTTAGCAATGAGATTTCTTTGTGCACAGTATTATAAAGAGAACAAAATCATCAGTCACCCTCAAAAACTTCCAGATGGAAGGCTGGGACTATAATGAGAAACATTATGAATGATATGAGGTACATTAGCAGTGATATGCATAAGAAACTGAGAATTTTATTACTTATGAAAACAATCCTGTCATCAGTTTCCACAAAACACCCTTGAGCTCCTGGTTCCTCANTTAGTTCCGTCCAAAGAATGACCAATTCCTTGGGGAAGTAGTCACAGCACCAAGCCTGCAAGAGTTCAAAAACTGAATGATGCTCTCAGGCTCATGGTGTGATCCAGGTGGACTTGATCATCCTGATGGGCCCCTTCCACCTTGGCATATTCTATGGTTGTATGATAACTCATTGGGTGTCAGCAAGAAATGGAGCCAGGTCCTTCCTGATTGTGCATGATGAGAGGGCCTTAGCAACCTTTCCAACCCTGACAAGACCAGGAGGTTGCATCTTTGTGGCCTCCTCTATACTTGTTCTAACAGCTCCCTGTCCTTTTTGTGCTTGGTGCTCCAGAACTGGACCCAGCACTGCAGTGGGGTCTCACCAGAATGGAGCAGAGGAGCAGAATCTCCTCCCCTGACCTGCTGGCCACGCTGCTTTTTGTGTAGCTCAGGACATGCTTAGCTTCCTGGGCTGCCAGCATACTTTGCCAGCTGGTGCTGAGCTTCTCATCAACCAGCACCCCCAAGTCCTCCTCCTCCTCAGGGCTGCGCTCAGTCCATGCTCTGCCAAACCTTTATTTGTGCTGGGGATTGCCCCAACCCAGGTGCAGGACCTTGTGCTGCACCTTGTGCTTGTCCTTCTTGAACCTCATGAAGTTTGCATGGGCCCACCTCTCCAGCCTGTCCCTTTGTCTGGACAGTCTGTGTCTGGAAAGGTGACTTTAGAAATGGTCACTGTATCACCACCACCAGGCAGAAGTTTATGTTGAGGCTCTGCACTTGGTTTGCTCCTTGCCCTTTCTTGGGGTAGTTGGGAGGTGTTGTGCATTTTTCCTACAGTTTTTCTTGCTCATCGTCATGCCCCATGGTCCCCAGAAGAATCCTGACCCAGAGTTGAGGGATGGGCTCTGCCTTCCTATTGCCTGGTGTTCAGAGTTAGGTCTGACTGATCCATAAAATAAATAAATACATAAAGTACATAAAGAAACAAATAAGTAAATACCTGTGGCTTCAGAGCCACCTTTACAGAATCTTTGCCTCCCTGCAATCATGGCCTCCAGTGACCTTCTCTAACAAGTCTCTGGAGAGGCTTTGTCAATAATGCGACCCAACGGGGCCAATCAATACTTCAAGATAATTTGGATTTTTGTTTTGGCTTTAACTTCTAAAGAAGTTTTTTTTTTCAGTCTCCTGTTACTACCTGAGGATTATGGACTCAGTCCCACTGACACCATGGGGCCCATTACAGTACTGAGCAGTCATGACTCAACCTCATGTGGTGGTTTTAGTGTTCAAGACTTGCACATCTAATTGGAGAGGCTCCAGTGTGGAGGGAGATTACAAAGAGCATCAAATAAAAATTATTGAAAAGTTCTATTTTTCTGATTTTCAGTTTAGAATTCATACTCAACTACTATTGGTGCACAGTGTCTCTGAAAGAGGCCTGGATAGTGAGGAAAAGCCTTTGAGGTCCAGCACTCCATGGAGATCATTGCTCCTCTCCACCCCAAACACATCATTGCTCTCATTGGCTCCCTCGGAAGGGTTTGGGACAATTTGGCGCCACCACCTTGTCACCAGCTCCTTGTCAGTGCCACCACTTCTACACTCCATCCAGCTGCTGCTGCTGGTTCAGCTCACTCCTGTCCCCACTCTGCCACTTCATCCCCACCCACCTGTTGCAAGTAGTGAAAGAAATAGAAATTTACAAGTGGACAGACCTTGGGAGCGGGTCTTGAGAAACTAGCAAGGAATGTGCTGAGAAGAGGGGAACAATAATCAGAGAGATTAGTCGAGCATATAGAACATGAAGAAAAGTAAACTGTCATTGAAGATAAAGGGTTGAAATATTACGCATGTAAGGGGGTTGGTGGTGGGAGTCAGTTAGATAATATCTTAAGTTAAACAAGCATGAGAGATTTGTGGTTAGTGGATGTCTGTCTACCGTTATTTGCATGATGTATGTAACTGTTTTGTCTCCCGTTATCTGCATGATGTATGTAACTGTTTTGTAACTGAAGCACATGAAATTCCGCACGAAGGTCTCATTGTAAAAGGGTATAAAAGCTGAACCAAAACGGAGGATTTTCGGAATCCTGATTTGGGACGCTAGTTGATGCAAGCCTTTTCAAAATTACAAAAATTTATTTCTTGAGCAAATTATTTTCCTGTCACAAAACAGCTATTTAGATGTAAAATTGGTCAGGCTACCCCCTTGGCGCCTACCGGAACGTAAACAATGGGGAAATTAACATATTAGATAAGGAAAACTGGTTCTGGGAAACCTGTGAATGTCAAGCCCCATTCCGGGAAAAACTGTGAATTTCAACAAGTTATGCAAACGAAGCCCCCTCCTTCCTCTCCCCATTTTTCATTATAAAAATCCTGTAAAAAGGACCGAAAAGTAGGTAGCTGTTTCTCCTGCCCATCCCGAGACACCGGAGGGAAAAAAAAAAGCGGCCAGACCCAAAGCCCGAAGGACTCGGCAGTAACCTCGGAACGGTGAAACAATTTTAAATTATACATTGTTACCTTTTTTTTCTTTCCTCAACAATCATGTTTGCTTTGTACTAACGGTGTTAACTTGTTGCTTATTCTTAAGAATAAATCTTTGCTGCCTGTTTAAATTTCAACACGTGTTAGCCTGCAATTCTATGCGTCGTCTCTGAAGCAGAGGCTGAGATTTCCTCATAAACAAAATATTAAAATAATAACTCGGATCACGACACTAGTCCTCAGGTTTCCCGGGCCCCGAATAAAGCACCGCATGAAACTGACACTCTGTTGGTTTGTGTCTCTACTTCGGGCAACAGTTTTCTGGCGACCGAGATGGGACTCCGGGGGCGGCTGGGACGGTTCATGTGCTGATCCTCTCCAAGCCGGCACCAGGTGATTCCTGGAGGAGACATCAACCCCGCGCCCGACGGACGACCATAAGGTAAGCCCGAAGGTGCTTTATTCTTTATAGGTCGGTTGGTATTAAGGGTTGGTTATTGGGAAGCCTAGGCGCTGGTCGTAAGACACAGCAAGTATAAGGCTGTACAGGATCCAGCACTTGCCACTCGCGGCGACGAGCGTAGGCAAGTTTGGTATTTGGTACAGGAATTTGGTAATCAGCCGCATATTGGTTTTTGTGTGTGTGAGTGCGCGCAAGTACGAGGGTCAGCATGCTACCGTTTAAAACTTTCAGAGCTCTGTCTTGTAACGAAAAAGATGTTCCTGAGGATTCGCCTCTCGGTTGTTTGTTAAAGCATTGGAAAGAGGGTAATTTTGGGCAGGAATTGCGGAGGAAGACTTTGATTGATTATTGTAATCATGTGTGGCCTAAATATGAAACGGGGGGAATGCAGTGGCCGTGGAATGGTACAATAACTCCTGAAATATTAAGTCCTATGATGAATTTCTTGCGGGAAGAAGAGAAATGGGATGAAATACAGTATTTGGATTTGTTCTATTATCTAAAAGGAAAACCTGAGCGGCAAGAGGCTTGTGGACTGTTAAGAACCATGGAAGTAGAAAATGATAAATGCGCTGGTTGTAAAGAGCATAAAATACGGTTCTCGGAAGAGGAGGAGGATGTGTCTTTGTTGGTCGCCCCAAGTGCGCCACCTCCTGAGGCTCCCCCGGTAAATCCGGCTAGAACGCCTCCTCCTCTCTCACTTAAGGAGGAGGTAGAGGAGGAGGATTGGGTCGATCAGCCAAGAACGCCGCTTGCGGAGCGGACTCGGAGAGGGAGGCTGGGGAGAGAAGGTGGTTTGTCGCAGCCTCAGTTGATGGCTCCGCTGCGAGAGGCAGTAGGAGCAGATGGAGGGAAGGTGATGGTAAAGGTTCCTTTTTCGCCAAACGATTTAATAATATGGAAGCAGTCGGCGGGGGCGTATAGGGAAAATCCCGAGAAAGTGGCTCGGGTTGTGAAAATGGTAATAAAAACACAAAATCCTGATTGGAATGATTTGCAGGTGTTGCTGGACACCATTATGGATTCTACAGAAAAGGAGATGGTGTTCAGGGCGATGACAAATCGGGCAAGGGAATTAATTAGAATGCAAATAGCACAAGGTTCAGTAAATTATTTGGTACCAAGGGAAGACCCCGAATCGAAACCCAATTCTTCGGCGGGATACAGAGCACTAAAAAACTACCAGGATTTACTGGTAGAAGGGGTCCGTGAGGGAATTCCAAAAACAATAAATTGGTCTAAGCTGTACTCTGTAAAACAGGAAAAACCTGAATCACCATTGGGACTTTTAGAAAGGCTAAAAGAAACAGCACGGAGGTACACGGATCTGGATGTGGAGGCTGAATCGGGTAAATTGCAGCTGGCTTTGATTTTTATGGGTCAATCTCAGGAGGATATTAGGAAAAAGTTACAGAAGTTAGAGCTAGAAGATACACGGAATTTGGNTCCTCTGGAGCTGACCCAATTGAAAAGACAATTTGGCAGATTACCCTTGGAAACTGATATAGATTATGTGGTAAGGGTTTCATCTTCTGGTGGAGATCACATATTATTATCAGAAAAAGAAGCCTCAGGCCACTGGGGTGCTGGAGTTACGTTAATTACTGGCAATCCCAGGGCTCCATGGTCTCTGCCACAAGGAGCTGCTTATAATGTGGGCTTCACTGACCCCATAGCAAGGGGAGAGCCCCATGTATTGCGAGGGGGTCTCACCCAGCTACTGGACAATGTTCACAAAGCCAGCGTAATTCAAATGATATATGAACATGCCCTAGTGGTGAAACAAGATGACCCACTTAAGCTGAAAATAAGACCTAAAAAAATGGATATTGTCATCCGAGGGCTACCTGCACAACTGCAAAATCTAGCCCTACAGATCAAAGCTAGAATTGAAAATTCAAATGCAAATTCTCTACTTGGCATGGACTACACTTGGTCTGATCTGCTTACAGAATTGACAGAATTTGGATGCAAATATGTCGGGCCAGAAACTGATTGGTCATCTGTAAAAGCTCTTCAAACCCCAGCAAATTATAATGATAATCAAAAATTGACATGCTGCTGCAGCTGCCATGCCTCCCCAAATTCCTCCTCACCATCAGGACGAATCATGGGGTGAATGGACAGTTGTAAATAGGGGAGGCAGATGAAGAAATAATAACAATCATCAGAACAGAACCTCCCAAGACAGAAATAATTCACCGCAGGGTGAACTGAGGCCTTTTGCAAAGCTTAAAGAGGAAGCTAAGCAAAAAGGCATCCCTCCTTCAGTCTTAACTTGCAATTTTACTTATGGCCATCTAAAAGCCTTTGTAGAGGAATGGCCTACCAGGTCGAATTCAGGGGAAAGATCTGGAAATTCCCATAATTCGGGAAACTAAAAAGCCCTCTCTCTGCTAATAAAAAGAAAGCAAAAAGACAGCAGAGACAGGAGACAGGTCCTGATCCCAATTCAGTACATTCTACTGACCCCCTGAATAAACTGTGGAAAACCACCCCTACAAATCAAAATGATTGGTCTGAAAATAATGAACAATCAAATCCTAAAATATCCAGTCCTCCAAAAGACTGGCAAAATGTGCTAAGATTGATCTTGAATAAAAATGGTGATTTAGAGCTTACTTGTGCTGTTGGGCCAAAATGCTACCGTGTAACATTTGTAGTAGTCCTATGATGAATTTCTTGCGGGAAAAAGAGAAATGGGATGAAATACAGTATTTGGATTTGTTCTATTATCGAAAAGGAAAAACCTGAGTGGCAAAAGGCTTGTGGACTGTTAAGAACCATGGAAGTAGAAAATGATAAATGCGCTGGTTGTAAAGAGCATAAAATACGGTTCTCGGAAGAGGAGGAGGATGTGTCTTTGTTGGTCGCCCCAAGTGCGCCACCTCCTGAGGCTCCCCCGGTAAATCCGGCTAGAGCACCTCCTCCTCTCTCACTTAAGGAGGAGGTAGAGGAGGAGGATTGGGTCGATCAGCCAAGAACGCCGCTTGCGGAGCGGACTCGGAGAGGGAGGCTGGGGAGAGAAGGTGGTTTGTCGCAGCCTCAGTTGATGGCTCCGCTGCGAGAGGCAGTAGGAGCAGATGGAGGGAAGGTGATGGTAAAGGTTCCTTTTTCGCCAAACGATTTAATAATATGGAAGCAGTCGGCGGGGGCGTATAGGGAAAATCCCGAGAAAGTGGCTCGGGTTGTGAAAATGGTAATAAAGACTCAGAATCCTGATTGGAATGATTTGCAGGTGCTGTTGGACACTATTATGGATTCTACAGAAAAAGAGATGGTGTTCAGGGCGATGACAAATCGGGCAAGGGAATTGATTAGAATGCAGATAGCACAAGGTTCGGTAAATTATTTGGTACCAAGGGAGGACCCCGAATGGAATCCCAATTCTTCGGCGGGATACAGAGCATTAAAAAACTACCAGGATTTACACTTCCCTGCCCCTGTGATTTCCCTGGGTCACTGTCTTTTGGGACAGCCTGAACTTTTCCTCGCCTCAGCTGGAGACTCTTTTCATTTGAATTCCCTGGCCCTCACCTCCCCTTAACCCTCTTCACTTGCAGAGCCGCTCTTCACTGCAGGCGAAGTGAAGCAACAGTTGGGAGCTGGAGGCAGGAACACAGATTCCGGCTGGCATGGATCAGGACCACAGGCAGAGGAACAGATGGAATCCTCCCAGGATGCCGAAGCACAAAAGGAACCGGTGAAGGAAGAGCAGGAAGAACAAGAAGGGGCAGGAAGGTGTTTGACCCTCGTGAACCCTCAAATTTATACTGAGTATGACGTGTATGGGATAGAATACTCTGTTTGGTCAGTTCTGGCGTCTATCTTGTCTCGGGCCTTCACAAAGGAGGGGTTCAGGTGGGACCTCTTTACTCCTTCTGCAGAGTAAAATGTTCCTCAGAGCTGAGCAGTGTCCTTGGGTCTGCACACCAGTCTCTGGCAGTAACTATAAATATCCAATGTTATCAGTCCTAGAAGCAGACACTGTCTGAGAAACTTGCTGTTAATTTCAGCAAGTGCAGCTACTTACAAGTAACTTAGATGAAAGCAAAAGTACAAACCAGAAAATCACCTTTATCCTGGCCCAAACCAGGACACCTACTTGCATGGGTACAACAACCATCCCTGATCCCAGCAGCAGTGTGACACAGAGCCACCTGCTCATGATGAGGCTGTAGTGCAGAGGGTCACAGATGGCTGTGTAGGGGCCGTAGGCCATGGCAGCCAGCAGAAGGCACTCGGTACCACCCAGCAAAACCAGGAAGTAGAGCTGGGCAGCACAGCCAAGGAAGGAGATCCTGCCATCTCCCATCAGGAAACCCACCAGCATTTTTGGCAGAGTCACTGATGTGCAGCAGATCTCCAGAAAGGACAAATTCCTCAGGAAGAAATCCATGGGGCTGTGGAGGCTTGAGTCCACCACTGTGATGAGTGCAATCAGGCTGTTCCCTGTGAGGACCACCAGTCACCAGTCACTTAGAGGTCCCTTTTATTTGTTCATTGCCGAGTAACTAGCCCCTGTATCTATCCTGAATTCCATCGGTTCCCCTTCGACTTCTAAAATAACTCTAAGGTCCCGGTCTAGTCAGCTCTGATTCTGGTAATTCCCCATCATAAAGGCTTGAGCGACCCCTTGTGGATTTCCTGCGAACGGATTCAATCCGCTTCCTACTCCGTTGCCGGGATTTGCTCCATTACCCGGGAAGCCTCCATTCACCGGGGCTCCCTGATTAAGTGGGCACTCATTTTTCCAGTGTCCCAGTCCTTTACAAAAGGCACACTGGTTAGGTCCTAACCTTCCACGTCCCCCTGTATTCCCAAAACCCCCAAAGCCTCTACCCATTGCAGCACTACCTCTCCCCCTGCCGCGACCGCGACCTCTATTGTTTCCATTGTTTCCACCCGTCACTTGCTGCAAGACCGCCAGCATGCTTGCCTGCTGTTTCTTTGCTGTCTCCTTTTCCCTATTATTATAAATCTTCCATGCAACCTCCAATAACTTTTCCAAATTCTTCTGCAACTTTTTCCTAATATTAGGAATGAAGTTAGTTGCAGAAGTTAGAGGGAGAAGATACACGGAATTTGGAAAAGTTATTGGAGGTTGCATGGAAGATTTATAATAATAGGGAAAAGGAGACAGCAAAGAAACAGCAGGNCCTGGCCATACTCCTGGTCATTCAGCCCAGGGTGCTGGTGGCCTCTCTTGCTGCCAGGACACAAGACTCCTCCTGCCCAGCTGCTGCCCACCAAGGCTTTTCCCACAGGGCTCTCCCACCCAGGCAGCCCCAGCCTGGGCCATGGCCAGGGTGAGTCCCTGTCAGGGGCAGACCCTGGATTTGTCCTTCTGGGATGTCCTGAGGCTCTTGCCCATCCGTGCTCCCCTCCTGTGCCCTTTCCCTGAGCACAGAGCCCTGCAGACCCCTTCGGTACAGACTCAGGCACAGAGGGTGTTGAGTCCCTCTGCCCAGCTCTGCTGCTGGTATCAAATCCCCACCCCTTCCCTACTCTGGCTTCCCACCAGGAGTCTCAGACCCCATTGGCAGAAACCTAACACCCTCAACATACAAGGTCATCCTGGGAGGCTCTTCCATTGACCCACGCGTGAATCCTTCACACAGATGTTGGAACTGTCTTTGAATTAATTGTTACTTTTTAGGTTTTGAATTGTTCCTGTGACAACCTGGCCATTCATGGCCTAGAAATGCCAATTCTTTCTTTGTATAGAGATGTTGGGGACAGGGCCAGATTCCAATATGGTCCCTAAGGGGTGCATACCAGGACCAGTCCTGTTCAATATCTTCATCAGTGACACAGAGAGTGGGATGAAGTGCACCCTCAGGGAGTTTGAAAGTGACACAGTGCTGAGTGGGTCAGGTGAGACAGTTGAGGGACAGGATGTCAAGCAGAGAATATGGTTTTGGTTAGTGGACAATCAAGGACTATGAGTAAATGTTAGAACAAATTTTATAACATAACCAGGAGAGAAAAAGCAGGGACATTTCTGAGTTTTAGCAATAGAAGTCTAAACATTAATGAAGGAACATAACCATGAATGACTACAAAAACAGCAGTAATGATAAATGCAATGTTTAAAAAAACAACAAACAAACAAACAAATAAACGGATTAAGATATTCTGGGAGTCATTTGTGTAGAATGATGATGAATTTGTCATTGTAGAAAAATGTCATTGCAACCAGTCTCCTGAGAGAACCCTTGAGTTCCTGGTTCCTCATGCTGTAGATGAGGGGGTTCACTGCTGGAGGAACCACCGAGTACAGAAATGACGCCACCAGGTCCAGGGATGGGGAGGAGATGGAGGGGGGCTTCAGGCAGGAAAAGATGCCAGTGCTGATGAACAGGGAGACCATGGCCAGGTGAGGGAGGCATGTGGAAAAAGGCTTTGTGCCTTCCCTGCTCAGAGGGGATCCTCAGCACAGCCCTGAAGATCTCCACATAGGAAACCACTATGAAAATAAAACACCCAAAATCCAAACAGGCACTGACCACAAGAAGCCAAATTTCCCTGAGGTAGGAGTGTGAGCAGGAGAGCTTGAGGATCTGGGGGATTTCAGAGAAGAACTGGTCCATTGCCCTGGCAGAGGGGCACTGAAAATGTATTGGCTGTGTGCAGCAGAGCAGTGAGAATCCCAGTGCCCCAGGCAGCTGCTGCCATGTGGACACAAGCTCTGCTGCCCAGGAGGGTCCCGTAGTGCAGGGGTTTGCAGATGGCCACGTAGCGGTCGTAGGACATGATGGTCAAGAGACAGTACTCAGCTGTGAGGAAGAAGAAAAAGAAGAAGAGCTGTGCAGCACATTCCCTGTAGGAGATGCCCCTGTGGTCCCAGAGGGAATTGGCCATGGCTTTGGGCAGAGTGGTGGAGATGGATCCCAGGTCGAGGAGGGAGAGGTTGAGGAGAAAGAAGTACATGGGGGTGTGGAGGTGGTGGTCACAGGCGATGGTGGTGATGATGAGGCCGTTGCCCAGGAGGGCAGCCAGGTAGATGCCCAGGAAGAGCCAGAAGTGCAAGAGCTGCAGCTCCCACCTGTCTGCAAATGCCAGGAGGAAGAACTGCCTGATGGAGCTGCTGTTGGACATTTTATGCCTCTGGGGATGAGGCACTGTCAGAGAAACAAAAGGGATAAGTAAGTCAGGTCAGATTTTTCTGAGCAAATCCATTTAGAAATTCACAGAAATCCCATTAAACCCCACTCCTTACAGGAAGAATTTCTGCAGGTCCCATTGATGAGCTCTGGTTTGTGCTGGATGATGGCATCACTGGGAGCAGGGAATGCACTCCGGGCTCTGCAATAGTCAGTCTTGCCCTAGAGGAATTAGCAAAAAGGAAACATGGGGGATCTCAGANAGCCTTTCTAAAAGTCCCAATGGTGATTCAGGTTTTTCCTGTTTTACAGAATACAGCTTAGACCAATTTATTGTTTTTGGAATTCCCTCACGGACCCCTTCTACCAGTAAATCCTGGTAGTTTTTTAATGCTCTGTATCCCGCCGAAGAATTGGGATTCCATTCGGGGTCCTCCCTTGGTACCAAATCATTTACCGAACCTTGTGCTATCTGCATTCTAATCAATTCCCTTGCCCGATTTGTCATCGCCCTGAACACCATCTCTTTTTCTGTAGAATCCATAATAGTGTCCAACAGCACCTGCAAATCATTCCAATCAGGATTCTGAGTCTTTATTACCATTTTCACAACCCGAGCCACTTTCTCGGGATTTTCCCTATACGCCCCCGCCGACTGCTTCCATATTATTAAATCGTTTGGCGAAAAAGGAACCTTTACCATCACCTTCCCTCCATCTGCTCCTACTGCCTCTCGCAGCGGAGCCATCAACTGAGGCTGCGACAAACCACCTTCTCTCCCCAGCCTCCCTCTCCGAGTCCGCTCCGCAAGCGGCGTTCTTGGCTGATCGACCCAATCCTCCTCCTCTACCTCCTCCTTAAGTGAGAGAGGAGGAGGTGCTCTAGCCGGATTTACCGGGGGAGCCTCAGGAGGTGGCGCACTTGGGGTGACTAACAAAGACACATCCTCCTCCTCTTCCGAGAACCGTATTTTATGCTCTTTACAACCAGCGCATTTATCATTTTCTACTTCCATGGTTCTTAACAGTCCACAAGCCTCTTGCCGCTCAGGTTTTCCTTTTAGATAATAGAACAAATCCAAATACTGTATTTCATCCCATTTCTCTTCTTCCCGCAAGAAATTCATCATAGGACTTAATATTTCAGGAGTTATTGTACCATTCCACAGCCACTGCATTCCCCCCTGTTTCATGTTTAGGCCACACATGATTACAATAATCAATCAAAGTCTTCCTCCGCAATTCCTGCCCAAAATTACCCTCTTTCCAATGCTTTAACAAACAACCGAGAGGCGAATCCTCAGGAACATCTTTTTCGTTACAAGACAGAGCTCTGAAAGTTTTAAACGGTAGCATGCTGACCCTCGTACTTGCGCGCACTCACACACACAAAAACCAATATGCGGCTGATTACCAAATTCCTGTACCAAATACCAAACTTGCCTACGCTCGTCGCCGCGAGTGGCAAGTGCTGGATCNCTCTGTCCCAGCAGTGCCCGTGCCCTGTCCCTGCCGGCGGGCACAGGACTGTCACACCGCAGGGCTGTGACCAAGCTGCCAGAGCACTCAGGCCTTACCCAGGAGTGCAGAAGGAGACTGTGGAGGTGGAAAGTGGACAGCTTGGAAAAGATCAAGCACTGGTGCTCCCGGGCAGTGCCCTTGTGCCAGGACTCTTTCCCCTCCACCTCTGCACACAGGCACTGCCCTGCAGCTCCCGTAAGGGTCTCAAAGGAAGGGCCTCCTCAGGCAAGCAAGTCAAAAGAAGTTTTTTTATTCTGTTTAAACATAGAGCACAGATCCTCATTGACACAGTCTCTGGGGAAAAAAAATCTGGAGAAACATTTAATAAAAAAGGGCAAAAATAAGTACATCACTTTTAGGCAATAATTTGGAAGGTAAAAGAGAGAAAAATACCAATCCAAATAACCAATATCTACAACAAAACTCAATAAAAAATCAGTCCGTGAAGACTGGTTGGGCTTCTAGTCAGTTAGATTAGGAGAGTTGTGTACATGAAATCAATCATTTTGACCCTTTTGAAAAATCATCAAGATATCAGTCTCTTCAGGGCATTCTTGAGCTCCTGGTTCCTCATGCTGTAGATGAGGGGGTTCACTGCTGGAGGAACAACCGAGTACAGAAATGACAGCACCAGGTCTATAGATGGGGAGGAGATGGAAGGGGGCTTCAGGTAGGCAAAGATGCCAGTGCTGATGAACACGGAGACCACAGCCAGGTGAGGGAGGCACGTAGAAAAGGCTTTGTGCCTTCCCTGCTCAGAGGGCATCCTCAGCACAGCCCTGAAGATCTCCACATAGGACACCACTATGAAAACAAAACAGACAAAAGCCAAACAGGAAGAAATAACAACAACCCAAATTTCCCTGAGGAAGGAGTGTGAGCAGGAGAGCTTGAGGATCTGGGGGATTTCACAGAAGAACTGGTCCAGTGCATTGCCCTGGCAGAAGGGCACTGAAAATGTATTGGCTGTGTGCAGCAGAGCAGTGAGAATCCCAGTGCCCCAGGCAGCTGCTGCCATGTGGACACAAGCTCTGCTGCCCAGGAGGGTCCCGTAGTGCAGGGGTTTGCAGATGGCCACGTAGCGGTCGTAGGACATGATGGTCAGGAGACAGTACTCAGCTGTGAGGAAGAAGAAAAAGAAGAAGAGCTGTGCAGCACATTCCCTGTAGGAGATGCCCCTGTGGTCCCAGAGGGAATTGGCCATGGCTTTGGGCAGAGTGGTGGAGATGGATCCCAGGTCGAGGAGGGAGAGGTTGAGGAGGAAGAAGTACATGGGGGTGTGGAGGTGGTGGACACAGGCGATGGTGGTGATGATGAGGCCGTTGCCCAGGAGGGCAGCCAGGTAGATACCCAGGAAGAGCCAGAAGTGCAAGAGCTGCATCTCCCGCCTGTCTGCAAATGCCAGGAGGAGGAACTGCCTGATGGAGCTGCTGTTGGACATCACATGCCTCTGGGGATGGGGCACTGTCAGAGAAACAAAAGGGATAAGTAAGTCAAGTCAGATTTTTCTGAGCAAATCCATT
The DNA here is from genome assembly GCA_038090715.1 of Florisuga fusca. NCBI lineage: Eukaryota > Metazoa > Chordata > Aves > Apodiformes > Trochilidae > Florisuga > Florisuga fusca. Next base: position 53,556 of record JAAWXA010000160.1, read on the forward strand.
TAGAAATTCACAGAAATCCCCCAAAACCACACTCCTTACAGCAGGAATTTTTGCTGCTCCCATTGATGAGGTCTGGCTTGTGCTGGATGATGGCATCACTGGGAGCAGGGAATGCACTCTGGGCTCTACAGTAGTCAGTCCTGTCCTAGAAGAAATAAGCAAAAAGGGAACATGGAGTATGTCAGATTAAATACCCTCTTACCTCCAAACGCTTTTCAGCATTGTCACCCTCAGTGCACCACCAGCCTGGAGATGAGGGTCGTTTATTCTGACACAGTTTCTCCAAAACACCTAAAGCAAATTTTAATGCAGAAGTCCCTGGAATTTCTGATGCTCTGCAAGTGAAACCCTGAGGGTGCTGAGAAGAAAAGGGACTGTCCCTTAGAGCGGAGTAAGGACAGCCGCTCTGTCCATCAGTCCTCCTCTCACCTGCAGAAAGAGGCAAAGACCCTAAAGATGGGGTATCCTGACTGGAGGGTAGGCTGACCCCCAGCCCCACACACCTCAGTCCCCACAGCCCCAAATCTCAGGTGGATTGGATGCTTTTCCTCCATGGACACAGCAGCAGGACAGGACCAGCAGCATCAGTGTCTGACCTGCACACAAATCCTTACCTCCCCAGAAGAGCAAAAAGAAAGGGAAGAACGAAAACATCAGCAGGGGCATGAAAGAAACCTGCCAAAGTTCTGCTGCCAAGTGAGTCGGGACAGGGAGACACACGGCAGACACTCCAGCATTTTTCCTCTCTGTTGGGGGGGAGTGCTGCTGGAAGGATCCTCAGAATCCAGTGCCCATGATCTGAAGGGCTGGGGGACTGTGCTGTGTGACAGAGAGCGGGGTTTAGCTCTAGGGAGGGCAGCAGCTCTGAAGGGGATGGCTGGGAGGTGCAGGAATCCCCCCTGCCATCATCAGCAGAAAGCAGCAGGACCTGTCCAGGGGTATCTCTGGCTGTGCAGGGGCTCAGGAGCAGCTCAGACAAGGGCTGAGGAGAACTGGGGTCTCTGTGCCTTCTGCAGAGTGCAGAAAGAGCTTTCCATGTCCTGGAGAGACAAGTGGAAGCAGAGCTTGAGGAGAGCCCAGAGTGGAGCAGGAAAGCCCTGCCCTGAGGGGACTCCTGAAAAGTCCCCTCAGAACTATTCTGGGCATCAGCTGGAGCTGTGAGCAGCCCTGAGCAATTCATCCCTCTCTCAAGAGGACCAGGAGCCTGCCCTGTGCTCCCTGTCTCCTGCCAGCCACATCTTCTGCCAGCACCAGGGAGCTCCCCAGGCAGGCTGAGAGCTGCCCCTGGCAGGCAGGCAGGCAGCAGAGTCCCTGCCCCAGCACACAGCCCCTGGGCTGCAGGACCCTGCTCCTGTCGGACAGCCCTGGCCACCCCTGCCTGCACACACACCCTCACTCACTCACTCCTCTTCACAATTCCCCTTACACCTCCAGCCTCTTCCCCCCTTACAGCTCCCATCAGCTCTGGCTCTGCAGCTTTAGGAGATGCTTCCTCCAGGAACTGCACCAGCACTGCCCTGCACCAGACACTCACCATGTCAGAGACAGGCTGGGAAGCTTCTCCTCCACTCAGCTGGCACTCATCCCCTCCATCTTCACCCCCTTGAAGCTCTCTCTGCCTTGCTCATCTCCCCAAGATACCCTGGCAGTGCCCTCAGCCCTGCTGCGCTCTGCAGAGGAGCTGCTCCTGCCCAGAGCTCTCTCTCTGCAGCACTGCCCACTTGCCAGCAGCTCCCTCCATCCCAGGAGCCCAGCTCACGTGTCAGGAGCCCTCTGGGGGGCTGATGCTGAGCCCATGACAATTGCTCAAGAGGCAAGGAGAGGAACCTGCAGAAGCTTCTTTCTCCACAAGTCCAATTCCAGAGTCCAAGTCCAAAGTTTCTGGCTGTCTGCCTGGGTCCCCCCTGAGGGGAGGGGA
>JAAWXA010000161.1:0-33957 GCA_038090715.1 Florisuga fusca
TGTAAATGATGGCATAGGGTTGATCTCTTTGTTGAATGGCAACCAGCAGTTGACAAAATAAGTAATTTAATCGCTGATTCACTACGTCTTTTAGATGGGCATCTGCAATTAGCTGAACAATTCCTACAGCATATAGGGAATCTGATACGACGTTGAGACGCACATTCATCCAGCGTGAAAAGGCATAGACGATGTCTGCTAATTCTAGAGTCTGTAGACTATCACCCTCTTGTACGGGCAAAAGTTGCTCTTTAGCTTGCCATGTCACTGCAGCTCGTTGTGAGTGTTTTCCTGCATCAGTGAAGACTGTTAATGCATCTGGAAGGGGGTTTTCATATCGTTTTGGAACAGGAATCCATTCATGCAAGGACATCCACTTTAACACAGTAGATCGCAATGGGGAAAGATCAGTGGTTTGTACAGCTTCTAGAAGGCTGGACTGTAGGGACGGAGAGTGCTTTAAATACCAATCCAACTCTCCTTGTTTCATTGGGACGTAAATTGTACTGGGTTCCTCTCCCGTAATTTGTATGATACGGGTTCGGCCTTTGCGAATTAGAAGGGCCAGCACCACAATCTTTGTTTGGATTGTAGTCTTTGGCTGTAATGGACCGAAGATCCATTCTAGTACACGAATATCAGCAGGCCCAATCTCCCCCTTTTTCTTTTTAGACTGCGTAAGCGCTCTCAGCAAATGTTGCTTGCCCGTGAGAATGGTGAAATCTATGGGCAAGTCCACGTCACGACGATCTATGCAGCGCTGAGAGATGGTCAGGCCAATCTCGGTTACGGCCTGTTGTTGAGCTGCTGAGAGGGTAACAGGGGAAGATGGGTCAGTACCTTTAAGAAGCGGTCGTAGCAGTTCTAATTGGTCATTTGTTATACCGACCACAGGGCACAACCACTGAATGTCGCCTAAGAATTGCTGAACATCGTGAAGGGATTTTAGAATCAGATGAAGAGCAGCTTTTTGGGGTCTGATTTGTGATTCAGTAATATACCATCTCAGGTACTTGCATGGTGCTGTACGCTGTATCTTTCCAAGTGCTATCTGGCCTTGCTGATTTAGCTGCTGCGGAGCAGGTGTTGAAGATGCAGTGGCAGCATCAATTAGCTGTTGTGTTGGAACTAGCTGGGCAATACAAGTGCCTTTTGGGATCACCATGGGTGGATTCCTAGTCATTGCTACTATGAAAATTTCTCCAGTATAGTCACTGTCAATTACTCCTGGTAACACAAATAAACCTTTAAGTCCAGCTGATGATCGTGCAAATAAGAGGGCTTCACATGGCTTTCCCTCATATTTTACTGGACTGGTGACGCCCGTGGGGATCTCTTGGGGCTTATTGTCAACGAAAGTCACATTTACTGTTGCCGCCAGGTCCAACCTGAGATTTCCACTGGTTGCTGGTCAGAGGGAAGTGGCTGGCTGGAGTTGTGTGGAGGAGACCATACTGGAGCTGCAGTTGGGGTCTTCGCGCCGCGGCTTCTTGCGCTCTTTGACCCGTTTCCCTGGTGCTTGCAGGCTTCAGTAGCACGACTATTTTCGTTGCAACGCCGACGCCAGACTTTGGATTTAGGGCACTGTGATCGGACGTGCCCACGGCCACCGCAGTGAAAGCATGTAATGGTTGATTCATGAGGGTGTTTGGTGTTAGTAGGACGTAACGGGGCTAATGCTGCGAAGGCTTACTGCTGTGCTTGCATCAGATGTTTCCCTACACCCTGTATTGCTTCTACTAACATTGCCTGGGTCCCTACTGGGATTTTTGCCATTCTCTCTAGCATGTCCTCAATTGTTGAATCAGCTGGCATGGTAGAAATTATGTTTCTTGTAGGCCCATTGCTATTTTCAAGCACACACCGACGGAGCAATGCACCTTTCATCCACTCTGGCACAAAGGCCTGATTAATTGCATCAGTGAGTCTATCTATAAATTTTGCAAATGGTTCTTCTCTGCTTTGCACCATTGACATATAGGATGGAACAGCTGGTGTAGTTCTGACTCTACTTAAAGCCTCCTTTGCAAGGCTCATGGACTGCCTGAGTCTGTCTGGGCCCAATTGTACTTGCATGTCCAAAGTAGCAAAGTTGCCAGTACCCGTAAGCTGATCAACAGTTACACCATACATAGGATCATTCTAATGTTTAGGAATGTCCACATACCTCTGACACAGTCTATGCCAATGAGACTGCCAGAGCATTAACGCTGACTGTGTAGTGATCATACTTATTATTCCTTTTATATCCTCAGGAAGCAACAATCCTGACCCCCAGATATAATTTATCATTTGTTTGACTGGTTCACCATGCAGCCCACATTCATTAATAGTAGCTCTTAATTGAGTTAATAACTTCCACTCTAGAGGGCCATAGTGTGCGTGTATTATTCTCTGATTGTCCGTTTCATATGTCACAGGGAAAGCTTGCGGGAGGGTTTCTATGTCTGCAGACAAATCATAATCTCTATTTTGGATAGAGACCTTCTGAATTTGTGACCAATTAACCCTCGAGATTAAATCAGCAGTTCGCGTTGTGTCGGGAAGTTGCGGTTGAATCGGAGCGGTGGCGGCAGCGTCCCCGGACGTAGCGGAGCTGCCCTGCCGGGACTGGCGAAGCTGCGGGGGGGGAGAAGGGTGAGGGCGGCGCGCGCCAGGAAACAAGATCGCTCGCACCGGAAGGTGACGTACACGGGTCGGAACCGCCCATGCCGGAAGATGACTCTCGTGGAACTTCCGGCACCCAGCTCAGTATATTTCCGGCGCTCGGAGGAGACACTTCCGGTGCCTCTCTGCTCACGCAGCTGGATGCGTCCCGGTCAGAGACGCCGTTTTCGGGAGAAGCGGACGCGGTTAAGCATGGCGGAATGCCGCCGGAATTCTGAGCAATTTGTATGCCTGGTATTGTTTGGCTGGCTAAGTTTGCCGTGGGGACCGCGGTAATTTTCTTTTCATCGCGATAACGTTGCAAGCAGCTTATGACTGAACGCCACGGTTTCATTAACTTCCGTGCTGTTTCATACGCTCTTGTTCCATAAAATATCGGTAAAAAAGTTGTCTCCGGATGAATGCTCCACTCCGAAACTATCGGTTTATCAATAACTTGCACAAGGGAGAAAAAAAAGGGGGGCCCGCTCCCTATTTTCATTATAAAAATAGCCCCGAAAAGAACCAAAGAGCAGCCTGCCTGCCTGCCAGCCTGCCAGCCCTCAACACGGAGAAAGCCACGCATGAACCAGCCGGCACCAAAGAACCACGTGGAAACCGTTCCAGTAACTCCCTCAACCCAACACAGAGAGACAAAAAGCCCTGAGGCAAAAGCGGCGGAGTGTTTTTTTTTTTCTTCATACTGCTACAGCAACGCGGTAACCGAATCTGACTCCCTTCCCCTTTTCCCTTTACCCTTTTTTTTTCTGTGCCTTCCCTAAAAATAAATCCTTGTAACTTGTTTAAGTTTCAAAACGTGTTAGCCTGCAATTCTATGCATCGTCTCTGAAGCAGAGGCTGAGATTTCCTCATTTGCGTTTGCATTTGGAGAAACCAAGAATTTTTCCAGCACCTGTTTTAATATCCTGATCAGTCAGCTTTCGTTTGAGGCAAAACTCCCCTTCTGGGATGTGATGAAGGTTCCAGGCAGGTGAATCATCTTCCCAAACAACAGGAGTTTTACTCATACGTGCTTTAGAATAGGGATGTAACATCCATTTAGGGTGGACAGAGTGTGCCATCCACGGCCATTGTGTGAATCCCTGATTTGATCCACAGACCCAACAATTTTGCAAATCCAGGACTGTACTTATATTTTGTCCCAAATTGAGGAAAGAATTTTTATCCCAGGGTTCGTGAATCAATGTATTCCTTGGCATACGAATCAAATCAGTTTTTGCATAACCAGCCAAACATGTTACAAGCAACAGCAACAATTAGAAACAAAATCATGGTCTTACAAATCACTGCGTGCAAGCCAAAAAGGTGGCTAATCTTCCGGCTGTCACGTAGTAACTTCTTCGGTACCCAGTTTCAGAGTAGCCAATTCTGAGACTGAGCCGGGGTTTTCCTGGTTCCTGGTTCCGAGAAAACTGAAGCTGGTAAGCACGTCTTCCTTTCGCAATACACAAAACCTAATTGCACAAAGGACCAAAGAGACACATTGGTTTACAGAGTACAAAGTAACCAATTACTGCACACAGACTATTCAATGTGTGCTTATTTTATGCTGTTTATCATTCATGTCAGTTGCAACCCATGTGTTTGAATTCAGTGGATTTTGCAGAACTAGTTTAATTCTACTTATGTTAGGCAAATTAACCCAAGCACCTTGGCCAGGCTGTAAAATTCCTCTGAAGTTCCTGGGCGGTTTCATCTGGGTGTTATCTTGATTAGGCGACAGGGGAAAGAATGCTGTCATTCTGGGACACCCATTTACACCCCACCTATTGTTGATTGTGGTAATAGCTTAGTTACGTCTTTTGTCACATTTACCTTCATGAGGTCTAATGAATTTCTTAAGTAAACCATTTGTTCGTTCAACAATACCATTTGCTTGTGGATAATAGGGAATATGAAATACCCAGTTAATATTTTCACTTTTTGCCCATGGCTGGACCAGGTGGGAAGTGAAATGAGTACCATTATCAGATTGTATGATGGTAGGTTTAGGTAAAATTCCAAAAACTTTTTTCAGGAAAGAGACAGTATTTTCCCCGTTGGCTTTTGTACAAGCTTCAGCACAAGTTAGACCAGAGATAACTTCTACCATTACAATAACATACTGTGTATTTCCTGATCTTCTGAAGGGTCCGATATAATCTATCTGCCAGGTAGACCATAAGGTTTTACCAGCTCTGAGATGTACATTATCAGCAGTCAAAGGATGTTCTCCCAACCGAATTTTGCACAAATCACATGAGGAAATTATTGTTTTACATTGTTCACGATTGACTGACCACCCACGCGATTGTGCTTCTTTATATAAATCAAAAATACCTGAATGACCTCTTTTGCAATGAAGCCATTCTAGTAATTTTCCCCATTCCTGGACTTCACCCTGAATAAGAGAATCTCTAATTTCAAGCACATTACTTCTTGCCAATCCATCAACTTGATTATTATATTTGCTTACTTCATCTTTTAAATTGGATTGATGAGAAGGTACCCAGCCTACATGAAAGTTAGCATTTTGTTTAGCAATTTGTAGTATTTCTTTCATTTTTCTGTATGCCATACCGGTACACTATTAATTTCCCAGTTATTAGTTTCCCAAAATGTCACCCATTCCACACATCCTTTAAAGACAGCAAAAGAATCTGTATCGATATATACAACTTCCCGGGTGTCTTTTTCTTTTATAAAAACATTCCAAAGGGGCATCCAGTTTGCCGACCTGCGCATTTCCTTCATCTCAGTTTATTATTTGGTCGCCGGTGGAAAGTTTAATTGCGGCAGATTTAAAAAAACATTTCTTCCCTTCTCTTCTGGAAGAAGCATCTGTGAACCAGGCATTATTCATATCGCTTTTAAATTCTGGTGCTTCCTTAATAGGGCTGGGAGTTTTCATTATTAAATCTTTTTCATTTGTAGATCTAATTGGTTCCTGAATTTTCAAAAGTTTCTCTGGCCCTTCTTCAATTTGAAATAGCTCAACAAAATATTCAATCTGACTATACCATTTTCTGATTGTAGCTTTCTGAGAAATTCCTCCAGGGGGTGGTTTCCCAGACAGGACTTGGTTGATTACCTTAAAAGGCCCTTGTAGGATTACCTTTTGTTTTTTAATTACCTTGCTTATCTCTTTGAGGGCTGTGCTGACAGTGAGCAAGCCCTTTTTCATGACTGAATATCTCTTCTCTGAGTCCTTTAGCGACTGAGAGTAAAAAGATAAGGACCCTGTGTCTCCAGCTGGACCCCGTTGCCAAAAGTGATACGATAATGCACTGGAAGAAACCCCCCATTCGATTGTTATCAGGTCCTCTGGGTGAAGAGGTCCAAGGGTTTGAAAGGTCTGTGCCTCTAGGATTAAAAGTTTTAACGCCTCATTGTGGTTGTGACTCCACTCCCAGTGGCGATGTTTTTTTAGTAAGTCATACAACGGCCTGGCAATGATTGACAGGTCAGGTATGTTTTTTCGCCAATATTGAAAGGATCCCATAATTTCTTGTAAATCCTTTTTATTTGTGGGTGCCTTTATTTCTCCTAGGTGAGAGAGAGTGTCATGAGGGATATTCCATGTACCACCTTTCCATTTGATTCCTAGAAATTTTGTTTCTTGGGAGGGAGGTTGTCGTTTTTCCTCAAGTATGTCAATTTGTAAGCTCGTTAAGTGCCCAATTATCGCATCATAAACTGTTCTCACGACTTGCTCAGTTTTCCCACCAATCAGTATATCATCAATGTATTGGTAAATTTTCACATCTGGGTTATTTTTTATTTCTGTAATATTTTCCAGCTCCTGTGCAAGAGCATGGTGGGCAAGCGTGGGAGAATGCTTATAGCCTTGAGGTAAACAGGTGAATGTATATTGTAAGCCATCCCAGGTAAAAGCAAAGTATTTTTGATCTTCGGGGTCAATTGGAATCTGGAAAAACATATCTTTCACATCCAGAGATGCAAGCACTGGGTGTGCTGCTTCTTGGATTTCTAGCACCAGATCTGCTATATTTGGGACAGCCGCAGTTAAATTCTCAGTAGCACAATTTAATCTCCTATAATCTACAGTCATTTTCCATTTCCCATTTGGTTTTCTTATAGGCCAAATCGGAGAATTGTAAGGTGAATGGCAAGGCACAATTATACCTCTCTGTTTCAGATCAGAAATTACTTCTCTGATGCCTTCTTTTGCTGTTGTGGGAACAGGATACTGTTTAACATTTGTAATTTTGCTTTGGGGGAGGCGAGGAGCAGTTTTTAGCAGTCTCACATTAAGTGAGGTGCCAAAATTCCAAAAGCATCCATTTTCATCTCTCCATGACCTGCCAATCAAGACATCCATTCCCAAGAAATTGTAAGGGATGTCATCCACTATCATTTGGATTTGAATTAATTCCTCGTCTCCTGGTAACTTTAGAGAAACTTTAGCAGTTTTTTGTAAAACAGGTTTTCCCAAAGCACCACTTACGAATATTGTCTTCAGAGAAGAATTAATGCCACATTTTCTGGACACATCTGATTTTAATGTGGAAATCTGTGCACCAGTGTCTACTACAAATGTTACAGAATAGCATTTTAGCCCAACAGCACAAGTGAGTTCTAAATCACCATTTTTATTCAAGACCAATCTTAGCACATTTTGCCAGTCTTTTGGAGGACTAGATATTTTAGGATTTGATTGTTTATTATTTCCAGGCCCATCATTTTGATTTGTAGGGATGGTTTCCTGGGGTTTATTCATTGGATCAATAGAATTTACTGGACCTGTCTCCTCTCTCTGCCAGTTTTTCCTTTTCTTTTTGGTAGCAGAGAGAGGGCCTTTTAGTTTCCCGACATATGGGAGTTTTCAGGCCTTTCCCTTGAATTTGACCTGGAGGGCCATTCCTCTACTAAGGTTTTAAGATGGCCATAGGTAAAATTGTGACTTAAAATTGCAGGAGGGATACCTTTTCCCTTAGCTTCCTCTTTAAGTTTAGCAAAAGGTCCCAATTCACCTGGTGGTGAATTATTTCTGTCTCGGGGAGGCCTATTTTGACGTGGGTTAGTATTATTAGTATTATTATTTTTATAATTATTGTTATTATTTCTATTATTTCTCCGTCTTTCTCCTCTATTTACAATGGTCCATTCACCCCGTGATTCCTCCTGCTGGTGAGGAGGAATTTGGGGAGGCATTGCAGCTGCAGCAGCATAAGTAATTTTTTGGTCATTATTATAATTTGCAGGGGTTTGGAGGACTTTTACAGAAGTAGTATCAGCTTCAGGAGCTACATATTTACGTGCAAATTCTGTCAATTCTGTGAGCAGATCAGACCAGCTATAGTTCGTATTTTGTGATATTTCAATTCTATTTTTAATCTGTAGGGCTTGATTCTGCAGTTGTGCAGGTAAGCCATGGATTAAAATATCCATTCTTTCAGGTTTTATGCTTAGCATAAGTGGGTCACCTTGTTTTACCACTAAAGCATGTTCCTATATCATTTGAATTACGCTGGCCTTGTGAATATTATCCCATAACTGGGAGAGGCCTCCATGCAGGACATGGGGCTCCCCTCTGACAATAGGATCTGAAAAACGCACGTTGAAAGCTGCTCTTTGGGTCAGAGACCAGGGGGCTCGGTTATTACCGGTAATTAACATAATTCCCAGACCCCACACACCTGAAACCTCTTTTTCAGACAGCAATATGTGGTCTCCACCAGAAGCTGACACCCTCACAACGTAGTCCACATCGCTTTCCAGGGGCATTTTACAAAATTTTCTTTTTAATTCTGCCAGCTGCAGAGGAGTGTAAGGGATTTCTTTGTGAATAATGCTTTCAAATTCTGTTTCCATGTCACGTGAGTGTTCTACTTTTATTACAGGGCATAGGTGTTTGTGGGTTCTAGGCCTACCCTCACTTCCCGAGCTATCAGAAGTCTCATGGCAGGAGGAAGAAGGTGCGGAGGCACTTTCGCTCAAAATTGCGAGCTGATGCACCCTTCCCTCTAACTTGTCAAATTTCTTGATTACAGCTTTTATAAAATTGCTGACCAAGTGGTGCAATTCAGCTACTTCTCCCTCTGAGGAGTCGGGAGAGGTGCATCTCTGAGTAGGGGTAGGTTTTGTTTTTAAAATGGACGGTCGTTTCCCCCTTTTTTAAGGAGCAAAATGAACTGATTTTTTCCCCCGTTGGTGGTACGGGGACAGTCACTTCCTCTCCTTCAGTGGTATGCCCCGATGTAGATAGAGCACCATCTAGCATCGCATCAGGGTTAGTACTATCTTCAGAATTTGGCTCCTCAGATTCTGAAAGATTTACGCCATGTTCAATATTTTTTAAAGTTTTGCGCAATTCTTCGTTCTCCTGCCAGATTATAGTAGCCAAGGTGAAAAAGGAACGACCATAGTAAAAGTCTATACCCTTTTTTTCCAGTTGTTTCTTGACTTCTTTATCCAGACCGGATCGGTTTTCTAATATTGTTATTGCTTTAGCACGGCCAACAAAATCTCTATTCTTATAATTTTTATAAATTACATCATAAAGAGCTTTCTTCGGGATATAGTCACGGGGTTTGAGGTACTCCCAGATTGGGCGAACCAAAGCGGCTTTCCTAAATTCCTTCTCGTTATAGAAGGACACACCACTAGAGCTATCCGAACACATGATAGGCTCCCTTTAAATTGCTTTAAAATTTCCTTAAGGCTTAGTTTGCAATTCAGGCGTTAGTCTAAGAGCAAGCTCTGATTTTTCCTCAACAGTATCCTGTCCATGACGCCAATTTCTGTCGTGATCCATGTTATTATTTTAATATTTTGTTTATGAGGAAATCTTAGCCTCTGCTTCAGAGACGACGCATAGAATTGCAGGCTAACACGTTTTGAAACTTAAACAAGTTAAAAGGATTTATTTTTAGGGAAGGCACAGAAAATTAAAGGTTAAGGGGAACCGGGGAGGAGAGTCAAGTTTGGTTACTGCGTTGCTGTAGCAGTGTGAAGGAAAAAAAAAACGCTCCGCCGCTTTTTGCCTCAGGGTTCTGCATTGGGTCCCTCTGTGCTGCTGACCGCTGATGCAGGCAGGCTCCAAGCAGGCTCCAGGCAGGCTTCTGGCAGGCTTCAGGCAGGCTACTGGCAGGCTTCAAGCAGGCTCCAACTTTCGTTCTTTTCAGGGGTATTTTATAATGAAAAAGGGGAGCGAGCCCCCCCTTATTACTCCCTCGTGCGAGTTACTGGTAGACCGATAGTTTCGGAGCAGAGCATTCTTCTGGAGACAACTTATCAGTCTATTTAGATATAATGCCAGGTGCCAGGAGACTTGTTTTCCTGTTTACCGTCTTTAGATATGTAAATGTGTTTGATATGTAAGCTTAAGGAAGAAACTTACTCAAGAATCAATTATTTTTTAAAGGGTTTGCATCAGTGGTGGTTCTATCCTTTTCCCCAAATGCTTATCAATACCTGTATCTTTGGCCAGGGATCCCAACTGCATGGCATCTCTCTGAGTTAATGTTATGGTAGCAGCCCCATCATTCCAGCATTGGAGTAACCAAGTGAGAAGTGGGTCACCTGCAAAATGGCTAAAGTCTTTTCTCAGAGTATGCAAGTTCTTTCATGGAATAAGACTGAGCAAATTCTGAGTCTGATTGCTCCTCAGCTGACTCTGCTTTAGAGTCTGCTTTAGCTGATCTACGAGGAGAGGCAGTGTCTTCTATTTCCTCTGTCACCTGGTCGTCTTGTTCAGACTTTGAAGGGTTAAGGCTAATTTCTGCTTTTCATTGTTTTATCCTAGTCACAGTGTCAACAAGTAACTGTGTGGGCTAAGGGGGAAAATCTGTGGTGCCTGCAGCAGTAGCAGCAGCAGAGCTCTCTTTCTGAACAGCAGCAGTGTCTGTGGGGGCAGAGGCAGCAGCTGCAGGTTTAGCAGATACACTGGCGATGCTCGCCGGCTGTACCTGAGTTGTGCCCTTGCGTGAGGGGGGGTGAGAAGTGGCTGCGGAGGCAGAAGGGGGGTTGCTCTCTGTACAAGGGGCAGCCCTCACTCTCTGAACAGCAACTCTTAGCCTCTGAAAAGGCATGGTCATTCTCATGACTGGAGTTTTTGCCTTACTCGTCATCAATATATGAGAAAAATTAACAACACCCACCAGAAGACTGAGAAATGAAATGCTATTGCTACTAAAATCTGGTGGAGTCAGCTCGAAATAACATGGAGTGGTGTAATTTCCCAAATTAAAACTGAAAGTGTAATTACCAACCCAGTTTTTAATCTCTGTATGAAACACTACTGCACCATGCACCATGATATACATCAGTATCAAGGACCATATTGCAAAGATGGTTCTTAAGCAGCTCTTACGAAAAATAAAACACATAGTAACGCTAATCCCAACTGCAAAAGCACATATCGCATACCTTAAATTCCAAAGGTACGGCAGGATTGTTTTAATCTCCAACCCAGTGAAATTTCCAGAGAAAGACATCTGATTCCCTCTAAGCAAAGCCATATCGGTATCCTCCCACTGGAGCTGGAACTCAAACTATTCAGTCCCTGTTTAATATTTGTAAAAGAGGGGGTTGCTTGTGCAGGATCATGCACAGTTTGCAAAGCTTTATACACCAATTCTTGTGAAAGTTGTAACACTTCAGTTTGAAACCGCACCTGCAAATCTGCGCATACAAAAGGACCAGCAGTGAGTAGCATTTGTGCTTGCACTCCGTATAATGCATCAGTGTTCTGTCTAGGAATCTCAGTGGCATTGTCACACAGCATTTGCCATTTATGATGAAATTGCAGTTGTTGAGAAGGAGTTAACAGAGTATTAATGAGCATTTTCGTGTCGTATGGCATCAGCAACTGAGCAGTAAAAAGATGTTGCAAAAGAGGTAGAGTAAATGGCGATTTCAAACCATAATGTATAATGGCAGCTTTGGCTTCTTTTCATAGAATCATAGAATCATAGAATTGGCTGGGTTGGAAGGGACCTTAGAGATCATCAAGTCCAACCCTTGACCCACCGCTTCGGTTGCTAGACTATGGTACTGAGTGCCACATCCAGTCTCTTTTTAAATGTCTCCAGGGACGGAGAATCCACCACCTCACTGGGCAGCCCATTCCAATGCCTGATCACCCTCTTTGTAAAGAAATTCTTTCTAATATCTAACCTAAACCTCCCCTGGCACAACTTAAGACTGTGTCCTCTTGTCTTGTTGAAAGTCGTCTGGGAAAAGAGACCAACCCCCACCTCGCTACAGCCTCCTTTCAGGGAGTTGGAGAGAACGATGAGGTCTCCCCTGAGCCGCCTCTTCTTCAGGCTGAACAGCCCCAGATCTCTCAGCCTCTCTTCATAGGGTCTGTGCTCGAGTCCCTTCACCAGCCTGGTTGCCCTCCTTTGGACCTGCTCCAGGACCTCAATATCCTTCCTGAATGAAGGGCCCAGAACTGGACACAGTACTCGAGGTGTGGCCTCACCAGCGCTGAGTACAGGGGCAGAATCACTTCCTTGGACCTGCTGGCGACGCTGTTCCTGATCCAGGCCAGAACGCCATTGGCTTTCTGGCCTGGATCAGGAACAGCGTCTGCTGGCTCATGTTCAGCTTCTTCTCAATCCAGACTCCCAGGTCCCTTTCTGCCTGGCTGCTCTCCAACTACTCTGTGCCCAGCCTGTAGCGCTGCATGGGGTTGTTGTGTCCAAAGTGCAGGACCCGGCACTTGGCCGAGTTGAACCTCATCCCATTGGAATCAGCCCAGCTCTCCAATCTGTCCAGGTCCCTCTGCAGAGCCCTCCTGCCTTCCATCTGATCCACACTTCCTCCCAGCTTGGTGTCATCTGCGAATTTGCTGATGATGGACTCAGTCCCCTCATCTAAGTCATCAGTAAAGATATTAAACAGAACTGGGCCGAACACTGATCCCTGGGGGACACCACTGGTGTCCGGCCGCCAACTGGATGCAGCACCGTTCACCACCACTCTCTGGGCCCGGCCCTCCAGCCAGTTCCTAACTCAGCGCAGAGTGCCCCTGTCCAAGCTGTGGGCTGACAGCTTTTTCAGGAGTATGCTGTGGGAGATGTGTCGCGGATAGGGCTTGGAGATTACCATAAACAGCCAATATGGTTGAAGGAAAAATCTCGTTTATTAAGCCCGGTAGTACGGAATATATACTTTTCTCTTATCAGTGTTACAAACATGGCATTACATTATTGGTTAACATGGTTCTAACCTGATATTAACTTATAAACTAATTGGCTAAAGGCTATTGTCCATGCCTACAAAAGGGCTGTCCTGATTTTAAAATAGTTGTTATTGCCGTTACTTTTGTTATCTTGTTTTTCTCCAAAGCCAGTACCGGTGTTATTCGTTCCCGCAAGGTCGGTTCTCCAAAACATTCCTGAATGCAGCTTGTTCAGTACATGTCTGCCTGAATGGAAAAACCCCACAGAGATGGTGTCAAAGGCCTTGATGAAGTCCAGGTAGACCACATCCACAGCCTTCCCCTCATCCACCAGGTGGGTCAACTGATCATAAAAGGAGATCAGGTTGGTCAGACAGGACCTGTCCTTTCTAAACCCGTGCTGGCTGGGTCAAATCCCTTTCCCATCCTGCAGGTGCTATGTGATTTCACTGAGGATGATCTGTTCCACAACCCTGCCAGGTACTGAGGTCAGGCTGACAGGCCTGTAGTTTCCTGGGTCTTCCTTCCGGCCCTTTTTGTGGATTGGCGTGACATTCGCCAACTTCCAATCATCTGGGATTTCCCCAGTGATCCAGGACTGTTGGTAGATGATAGAGACTTGGCGAGCTCTTCTGCCAGCTCCCTTATCACCCTTGGGTGGATCCCATCTGGTCCCATAGATTTGTGGGGATCCAAGCAGCTCAACAGGTCACTGACTGTGTCCTTCAGGATTACAGGGGGGCTGTTTAGATTCTTGTCACCTTCTATAAGATCCAGAAGCCATCTGTCCTCAGGATAACCTGTCTTACTGTTGAAAACTGAGGTAAAGAAGGTGTTAAATACCTCAGCCTTTTCTTCATCTTTGACAACTATATTCCCACCCATGTCCAGTACAGAATGAATGTTTTCCGTGCCCCTTCTTTTCCTGTTGATATATCTGTAGAAGGCTTTCTTGTTATTCTTCACAGAGGTGTCGAGATTCAGTTCACGTTGTGCTTTTGTCTCTCTAATTTTCTTTCTACATGACCTGACTATATTCCTAATTTCCTCCTGAGTAGTTAGCCCTTTTTTCCATAATTGGTAGGCCCTCTTCTTAACCCTAATTTCTTTCAGAGTCTCCCTGTTAAGCCAGACCCATCGTCTTCCCCAACGGCTCGCCTTTCGGCACACTGGGACAGCCTGCTCCTGTGCTTTCAAAATTTGCTTCTTGAAGTACGACCATCCCTCCTGGACCCCTCTGTTTTCAAGGGCTGTTTCCCAGGGTATACTCTGAAATAGTCTTCTGAATAGGCCAAAATCTGCCCTCTGGAAATCCAACATAGAGGTTTTATTGACGACCCTCCTTGTATCCCTGAATATTGGAAACTCTATTATTTCATGATCGCTAAGTCCCAGGTGTCCACCGACCACCACATCTCCCACCAGCCCCTCTCTGTTTGTGTAAAGAAGGTCAAGCGGGGCTCCATCCCTGGTGGGCTCATTTACTAGTTGGAGCAGGAAATTATCCTCTATACACTCTAGGAATGTCCTAGACTGCCTCCTCTCTGCGGTATGGAGTTCCCAGCAGATGTCTGGCAGGTTAAAGTCACCTACGAGAACAAGGGATGACGATTTTGAAACATCCGCCAGCTTCCTGTAGAATAATTCATCATCCTCATCATCCTGATTGGGTGGTCTGTAACAGACTCCCATCACGATATCAGCCTTGTTGACCTTCCCTCTGGTTCTAATCCTCAGATTCTAATTCTAACCTTATTATTGCTGACCTCAACTTCTACAGTGTCAAGAGACTAACATACAGAGCTACCCCTCCGCCTCTCCTATCCTGCCTGTCCCTTCTGAAGAGCCTGTAGCCACCCATGGTAGCACTCCAGTCATGGTAGTCATCCCACCACGTTTCTGTGATAGCTACTACATCATAGCTTTCCTGCTGCACGATGGCTTCCAGCTCCTCTTGTTTCTTGCCCATGCTGCGTGCATTGGTGTACATGCACTTCAGCTGGGCTGCTGGTTTGTCTCTTATCTTGGGTAGTCCACCCTTAGGCTCCTTTCTGGAGAGCCCAGTTTCAACCCCTTCCCCCTTCAAACCTAGTTTAAAGCCCTCCTTATCAGCCCCTCCAACTTATAAGCTAGAGTCCTTTTATCATTTTCCAGTCTAATGCAACCCCTTGACCCCCTCCCCCTGGTCCCACAGTCACTAGAAAAGCCATCAGATTTGTATTAGGGATATTCCTAATTCAACTATAGCATTTCAAATAATTCTCTTCCATCTAGTCACCAGATCCACACACACCCCGTCTCCCCCACCCTCCCCTCCCCGTGTTGTCTCTGGAAGAGGTGGAACAGTGGGTGTTAAAGGGTTAAGGGAGGTAGGAGCAGGAATAGGGAACAGATCAGGAGGAAAAAATGGATTAGTGCCCCTGTGTTGTTCGGGATGTTGTCTGGAGAAAAAACTAGGTTTTTTTTCAGGGGTATACTCATCCTTGGTCTCTAATTCTTTCAGTTTTTTCAGCAGTCCCCTTAGTTGATTGCCTCCGTGTCCCAGCTCTTCCTTTGGTTGTTGCTCTATAGCAGGCATTGCCGGTATTGATGAGGGAAGCGGAGGATAGATGGATGGCAACGGTGGTCAAGGAGATAAGGGAAAGAAATCGGGCAGTGGAGGGGTGGCCGGGAGCCACGGCGGGTGGGCAGGAGGAGGGTGTGCATTCTGAGATTCCTTGACCGTGTTCTCCGGCTTATCTCCCTCTGGGTCCACCGACGACCGTGGTGGCGGCGGTATTTTTGGTCCCTTTTGTTTTTGCTTCTTTTTCACATTTTTACTTTTCAGCCGAACCACAGAGTCAATTGGCACAGCTGACTGAGCTTGAATTAGTATAGCCCCCACGGGTGCTGGTGGGGGTATTTTAGGTGCCTCAAATAGCTGTCTAGAGGTTGAGTCCATATTATGGACATTCGTCGATACTGCTAGATCAGGCGTTAAGGCAGCGAATGCTGAGGCTGCTGCTGCCCTCTCACTTTTCACTTCTTTTAATATGTCTCAAATCAGCCACCATAACGTGGCTAATTTTCCAGCCTTCTTACATCCTTTGCTTATTTCTTCCCATAGGGACTTGCCAACTTCTTCCCACGTTTCCAGCTCGAAAGCTATACCAGCAGTGGGGATCTTTAGCCCACTGAAGCAGCTGCTTCAGACTGCCAATCTCATAATGTATCCTTTGTATTCTTTACTGAGTGTAGACCCCATCTCCTCCCTGACTGCTCACTTGATCAGGGTGAGATTCCTCCAGTGAGCACGTGCTACTACCAGCCGTCAGGGCAACGAGTTGTTTCATTCTGCCTTCCCTCTACCCTCCTTCCAGATGTCTTCATCACTCCTAGGAAGCAACAGCAAGAGGGTCCCTGTTCCAGAGAAAAGGAGAGAACAATAGAGAGAGATTTTCAAGCTGAAGAAACTTTGAGTATGTAGAAGGTGATCTGTCTTAGCAAAAGCTGTCCCCCGCTGAAGAAATGAGGAAGAGCAGTGGCAGAAAGCAAGAACAAGGCCTTGACCCAATTCAAACACCAGCCAGAGAAACCCCCTCAAAAGCTTCTCTTGGGAGCCTTTTTATACTGAGCACTGTCACGGTTTAACGCTGGCCTATCAATTAAACCAAATAACAGATGTTTTCTAAATCCCCCTCTCCTCCCTGATAAGGAAAGGAGAGAGAATAAGGGAAAGAGACTTATGGGTTGGAAACTAAACTACACAACTTTAATGAAACAGTAATGATAAATAGGTAAAATTACTAAATATATACAAATATACAAATATACAGGAAAAGATTGATCCCACGTCCTCACCCCTCTCCCCAATAACTCTCATGTCACCACGGAGGCTGCAGGGCAGCCCTGGGAAAGTCCAGGCTGGACTCTGGGGTCAGGAGCAGTTGGGAGCTGGAGGCAGGAACACACAGATTCAGGCTGGCACAGATCAGGACCACAGGCAGACGAACGGACGGAATCCTCCCAGGATGCCGAAGCACGCAGGGAACCGGTGAAGGAAGAGCAGGACAAAAGGAAAGGGCAGGAAAGGGAGCAGAAAGGGTGTTGACCCTCGTGATCCCTAAAATTTATACTGAGTATGACGTGTATGGGATGGAATACTCTGTTTGGTCAGTTCTGGCATCTATCTTGTCTTGGGCCTCCCCAGAGGATGGGTTCAAGTGGGACCTCTTTACTCCTTCTGCAGGGTAAAATGTTTCCTCAGAGCTGAGCAGTGTCCTTGGGTCTGCATACCAATCTCGAACAGTAACTATAAACATCCAGTGTTATCAGTCCTAGAAGCAGACACTGTCTGAGAAACTTGCTGTTAATTTTAGCAAGTGCAACTACTTACAAGAAACTTAGCTGAAAGCAAAAGTACAAGACAGAAAATTACCTTTATCCTGGCCCAAACCAGGACAAGCACCATGGGAAGGAATACTGTCATTAGTCTATTTAGGTCACATGACCCATCTTTTTTTCTCATTTCCTTCATCTGCATCTCATTATAGCTGCAACATCAACAGACTGGCAGTTGCTGGTGGTGTCTCAGGCAGGGTTTTAATATTGTAGTTCTCTCAAACCAGGACACCTTTTAATCTAAATATAGAAAACTTTGTAATGCCATGGTTCCTCAAGTAGCTGTTCCTAAAGAGACAATAAAAGGAGGCACAGCTCCCAAAGAGAAGTGTGGTGTCATGGATGTGGCAGTCAATTGAAAAAAAAAAAAATCCAGTGCCCTCTGCTTTGTTTTTCAGACGATATCCCTCTTCTTTGATATGAAAACAGCTACCTGGAAGTTATAGGACTGATAAGATAAAATGCTAATCAGAATACAAGTTGCCAGAGAGGTAATGCAAATTGGTGCCTGATGTAAACACTTTAAAAAATATCTGATTCTTGAGCAACAACACGACCCATATCTTTTTACTCTCAGTTGCTAAAGGACTCAGAGAAGAGATGTTCAGTCATGGAAAAGGGCTTGCTCACTGTCAGCACAGCCCTTAAAGAGATAAGCAAGGTAATTAAAAAACAAAAGGTAATCCTAGGAGGGCCTTTTAAGGTAATCAACCAAGTCCTGTCTGGAAAACCACCCCCTGAAGGAATTTCTCAGAAAGCTACAATCAGGAAATGGTATAGTCAGACTGAATATTTTGCTGAGCTGTTTCAAATTGAAGAAGGGCCAGAGAAACTTTTGAAAATTCAGGAACCAATTAGATCTACAAATGAAAAAGATTTAATAATGACAACTACAAGCCCCATTAAAGAAGCTCTGGAATACAACAGTGATATGAATGCAGCCTGGTTCACAGATGCTTCTTCCCGAAGGGAAGGAACAGTATGTTTTTTTAAGTCTGCCACAATTAAACCTTCCACAGGCGAACAAATAAGAAACCGAGCTAAAGGAAGTGCGCAAGAAGGTGAACTGGATGCTGTTCTGAATGTTTTTATAAAAGAAAAAGACACCCGGGAAGTTGTATATATCGATACAGATTCTTTTGCTGTCTTTAAAGGATGTGTGGAATGGGTGACATTTTGGGAAACTAATAACTGGGAAATTAATAGTGTACCGGTATGGCATACAGAAAAATGGAAGAAAATACTACAAATTGTTAAAAAAAATCCTAACTTTCATGTAGGATGGGTACCTTCCCACCAATCCAATTTAAAAGATGAAGCAAGCAGATATAATAATCATGTTGATGGATTGGCAAGAAGTAATGTGCTTGAAATTAGAGATTCTGTTATCCAGGGTGAAGTCCAGGAATGAGGAAAATTACTAGAATGGCTTCATTGCAAAAGAGGTTATTCATGTATTTTTGATTTATATAAAGAAGCACAATCGCGTGGGTGGTCGGTAAATCATGAACAATGTAAAAAATAATTTCCTCATGTGATTTGTGTAAAATTTGGTTGGGAGAACATCCTTTGACTGCTGACAATTTACATCTCAGAGCTGGTAAAACCTTATGGTCTACCTGGCAGATAGATTATATCGGACCCTTCAGAAGATCAGGAAATACACAGTATGTTATTGTAATGGTAGAAGTTACCTCTGGTTTAAATTGTGCTGAAGCTTTTGCAAAAGCGAATGGGGAAAATATTGTCTCTTTCCTGAAAAAAAGTTTTTGGAATTTTACCTAAACCTACAAGTATATAATCTGATAATGGTACACATTTCACTTCCCATTTGGTCCAGCAAAGGGCAAAAAGTGAAAATATTAACTGGACTTTTCATATTCCATATCACCCACAGGCGAATTGCATTGTGGAACGCAATAATGGTCACAGTCGTGGATAACCTGCGCAATAGCGTCCAAAGCTAAATCCACCCCTCGGTCACGAGTGGGCCCATTTAGCTAAAAACAGTTCACCTTTATGGTCCCAGTCCACGTCTATTTGGAACACTTGAGCAGCCTCATCTGCTCGTTGGTTGTTTCGATGTTCCTCAGTAGCTCGATATGAAGGTACGTGGGCATCTACATGACGCACTTTTACATCGAGTTTCTCTAACCTACCAGCAATGTCTTTCCACAGTTCAGCAGCCCACATAGGTTTATCTCTACGTTGCCAGTTTTTTTGTTTCCACTGCTTTAGCCCATAAGGCAGTATAGAGATAAAGTCTCGGCCACTTTTCTTGTTCAGCAATGTCCAAAGCTAATTGGATGGCTTTTACCTCTGCAAATTGACTTGATTCACCATCTCCTTCATCTGTTTTTGCAACTAGTCGTGTAGGATTCCATACAGCAGCTTTCCACCTTCGATGTCCTCCTACCAGACGACAGGATCCATCAGTGAAAAGAGCATATTGTTTCTCATTCTCAGGTAGTTGGTCGTATGGTGGGGCTTCTTCAGCCCGTTTTACCACTTTTTCTGGTGGCATTCCAAAGTGTTTGCCTTGTCTCCAGTCTGTTACTACTTCTACAATTCCTGGACAATCAAGTCTTCCTATCCTAGCTCTCTGTGAGAGTAAAGCAATCCATTTACTCCATGTAGCATCGGTAGCATGATGGGAGGATGCTCTACCTGTGTACATAAAACCCAGTACAGGTAATCGTGGCACCAGGAGGAGCTGTGCCTCAGTACCAATCACTTCTGAAGCAGCTCTGACTCCTTCGTATACAGCCAGTATCTCTTTTTCAGTAGCCGTGTAGTTGGCTTCGGAGCTATTGTAGTTTTGGCCCCAAAATCCTAGAGGTCTACCTCGAGTTTCTCCTGGAGCTTTCTGCCAGAGTCTCCATGTATGACCATCACCTCCGCGTCCAGTGTAGAGCACATTTTTAATGTCTGGCCCTGTTCGAATTGGTCCAAGGGCCATTGCCTGCACAATCTCCTGTTTAATACTTTCAAAAGCAGCTTGTTGTTCTGAGCCCCATTTAAAGTCTTTCTTTTTTTGGGTAACCTCATAGAGAGGTTTCACAATCTGATAATAAGGAGGAATATGCATCCTCCAGAAACCAACAGTTCCTAAGAAGGACTGAGTTTCCTTTTTGGTAGTTGGTGGGGCCATAGCTGTTATTTTGTTAATCACATCCAGTGGGACGTGGCGACGTCCATCTTGCCACTTAACCCTCAGAAACTGTATCTCTTGCATATGTCCCTCGACCTTGCTTCTTTTAATAGCAAAACCAGCTTTTAGAAGGATCTCGATTATCTTCTTACCTTTCTCGTAGACTTCTTTTGCTGTGTCACCCCACACAATGATGTCATCGATGTACTGTAGATGTTCTGGAGCTCCACCCTTTTCCAAGGTTTCATGGATCAGTCCATGGCAGATGGTAGGACTGTGTTTCCACCCCTGGGGAAGTCAATTCCAAATGTACTGAACAACTCTCCAGGTGAAAGCAAACTGTGGCCTGCATTCTATTGCTATAGGAATAGCAAAAAATCTATTATTAGGCTTTCGCATTGGCCATACAGGACTATTGAAGGGTGAGAGAGTCTTGCTGATCACTCCTTGGCTCTCTAGTTGCCAGATCANTGACAGAGCATGGTGAGCAAGCGTGGGAGAATGTTTGTAACCCTGAGGCAACCTGGTAAAAGTATATTGTATCCCATCCCAAGTAAAAGCAAAGTATTTTTGATCCTCAGGATCAATTGGAATTTGGAAAAACATATCTTTCACATGCAGAGAAGCAAGCACTGGATGTGCTGCATCCTGGATTTCTAGCACCAGATCTGCTATGTTTGGGACAGCAGCAGTTAATTTTTCAGTGCCAGAATTTAATCTATAATCTACAGTCATTCTCCATTTACCATTTGGTTTCCTTACAGGCCATATTGGAGAATTATAGGGTGAATGGCAAGGCACAATTATACCTCTCTGTTTCAGGTCAGAAATTACTTCTCTGATGCCTTCTTTTGCTGCTATGGGAATAGGATACTGTTTAACATTTGTAATTTTGCTTTGGGGGAGGCGAGGAGCAGTTTTTAGCAGTCTCACATTAAGTGTGGGGGTGCCAAAATTCCAAAAGCATCCCTTTTCATCTCTCCATGACCTGCCAATCAAGACATCCATTCCAAACAAATTATAAGGGATATCATCTACGATCATTTGGGTTCGAATTAATTCCTCGTCTCCTGGTAGCTTTAGAGAAACTTTAGCAGTTTTCTGTAAAACAGGCTTTCCCAAAGCACCACTTGCGAATATTGGTTTCAGAGAATTAATGCCACATTTTTTGTCCACATCTGATTTTAATGTGGAAATCTGCGCACCAGTGTCTACTACCAATGTTACAGGATAGCATTTTGGCCCAACAGCACAAGTGAGTTCTAAATCACCATTTTTATTCAAGACCAATCTTAGCCCATTTTGCCAGTCTTTTGGTCGACTAGATATTTTAGGATTTGATTGTTTATTATTTCCAGGCCCATCATTTTGATTTGTAGGGATGGTTTCCTGGGGTTTATTCATTGGATCAGTAGAATTTACTGGACCTGTCTCCTCTCTCTGCCAGTTTTTTCCTTTTCCTTTTGGTAGCAGAGAGAGGACCTTTTAGTTTCCCGACATATGAGAATTTTCAGGCCTTTCCCTTGAATTTGACCTGGAGGGCCATTCCTCTACTAAGGTTTTAAGATGGCCATAGGTAAAATTGTGACTTAAAATTGCAGGAGGGATACCTTTTCGCTTAGCTTCTTCTTTAAGCTTTGCAAAAGGTCCCAATTCACCCGGTGGTGAATTATTTCTGTCTCGGGGGGGCCTATTTTGATGTGGGTTAATATTATTAGTATTATTATTATAATTATTTCTATTATTTCTCCGTCTATCTCCTCTATTTACAACGGTCCATTCACCCCGTGATTCCTCCTGCTGGTGAGGAGGAATTTGGGGAGGCATTGCAGCTGCCGCAGCATAAGTAATTTTTTTGTCATTATTATAATTTGCAGGGGTTTGGAGGACTTTTACAGAAGTAGTATCAGCTTCAGGAGCTACATATTTACGCGCAAATTCTGTCAATTCTGTGAGCAGATCAGACCAGCTATAGTTCGTATTTTGTGATATTCCAATTTTATTTTTAATCTGTAGGGTTTGATTCTGCAGTTGTGCAGGTAAGCCACAGATTAAAATATCCATTCTGTCAGGTTTTATGTTCAGCATAAGTGTGTCATCTTGTTTTATCACTAAATCATGTTCGTATATCATTTGAATTATGCTGGCCTTGTGAATATTATCCCATAAGTGGGACAGGCCTCCATGCAGGACATGGGGCTCCCCTCTGACAATAGGATCTGAACAAACCACATTGAAAGCTGCTCTTTGGGTCAGAGACCAGGGGGCTCGGTTATTACCGGTAATTAACATAATTCCCGGACACCAAACACCTGAAGCCTCCTTTTCGGACAGCAATATGTGGTCTCCACCTGAAGCTGACACCCTCACAACGTAGTCCATGTTGCTTTCCAGGGGCATTTTACAAAATTTTCTTTTTAATTCTGCCAGCTGCAGCGGAGTGTAAGGGATTTCTTTGTGAATAATGCTTTCAAATTCCGTTTCCATATCACATGAGTGTTCTACTGTTATTACAGGGCGTAGGCATTTGTGGGTTCTAGGCCTGCCCTCACTTCCTGAGCTATCAGAAGTCTCATGGCAGGAGGAAGAAGGTGCGGAGGCACTTTCGCTCAAAATTGTGAGCTGATGTACCCTTTCCTCTAACTTGTTAAATTTCTTGGTTCCAGCTTTTATAAAATTGCTGACCAAGTGGTGCAATTCAGCTACTTCTCCCTCCGTGGAGTCGGGAGAGGTGCATCTCTGAGTAGGGGTAGGTTTTGTTTTTAAAATGGAGGGTTGTTTTCCCCTCTTTTTAGGAACAAAATGAACTGATTTTTTCCCCCGCGGTGGTACGGGAACAGCCACTTCCTCTCTGTCAGTGGTATGCCCAGATGTAGATGGAGCTCCATCTAACATCGCATCAGGGTTAGTACTGGTTTCAGAATTTGGCCCCTCAGATTCAGAAAGATTTACACCATGTTCAATATTTTCTAAAGTTTTGCGCAATTCTTCGTTCTCCTGCCAGATTATAGTAGCCAAGGTGAAAAAGGAACGACCATAGTAAAAGTCTATACCCTTTTTTTTCAGTTGTTTCTTGACTTCTTTATCCATACCGGATGGGTTTTCTAATATTATTATTGCTTTAACAAGGCCAACAAAATCTCTATTCTTATAATTTTTATAAATTACATCATAAAGAGCTTTCTTCGGTATATAGTCACGGGGTTTGAGGTACTCCCAAAATGGGCGCACCAGAGCAGTTTCCCTAAATTCCTTCTCGTTATAGGACACACTACTAGAGCTAGCCGAACACATGATAGGCTCCCTTTAAATTGTTTTAAAATTTCCTTAAGAGTTAGTTTGCAATTCAGGCGTTAGTCTAAGAGCAAGCTCTGATTTTTCCTCAACAGTATCCTGTCCGTGACGCCAATTTCTGTTGTGATCCGTGTTATTATTTTAATATTTTGTTTATGAGGAAATCTCAGCCTCTGCTTCAGAGACGACGCATAGAATTGCAGGCTAACACGTTTTAAAGCTTAAACAAGTTACAAGGATTTATTTTTAGGGAAGGCACAGAAAATTAAAGGTTAAGGGGAACCGGGGAGGAGAGTCAAGTTTGGTTACCGCGTTGCTGTAGCAGTGTGAAGGAAAAAAAACCTGCTCCGCCGCTTTTTGCCTCAGGGTTCCGCGTCGGGTCCCTCCGTGCTGCTGACCGCTGATGCAAGGCAGGTTCCAGGCAGGCTTCTGGCAGGCTTCTGGCAGGCTACTGGCAGGCTTCAAGCAGGCTCCACTTTGGTTCTTTTCAGGGGTATTTTTATAATGAAAAAGGGGAGCGAGCCCCCCCCTTATTTCTCCCTCATGCGAGTTACCGGTAAACCGATTTTTCCAGAGCAGAGCATCCTTCCGGAGACAAATTATCAGTCGATTTAGGTATGTTAATTTTCTGTTGTCTAGCCCAAAATGCTAGGTGCCAGGAGATTTGTTTTCCTGTTTACCGTCTTTAGATATGTAAATGTGTTTGATATGTAAGCTTAAGGAAGAAACTTACTCAAGAATCAATTATTTTTTAAGGGGTTTACATCAGTTGTTTAAGAAGAAAACTTATTATTGTTTATATTCATAGGTTTTGTATGTTTTGTTGTTTTATATTTTGTTGGTTTGAAAGCTAGTATGGCAGAGAATGTTAACCAGACACGTTCTTGTGCAAAAAGAAAAAGGGGGATATGTTGTAGAATGTCGTAGATATCCTGGAATCGGGGTGTGCACAATTCCATGTCTGTGTATATAATCCCTTATCTGAGGCCAATTACATCGGCCCTTACTACTGACCTTACACAGCTGGGATTCGTTCTCTATAGGTAAACACATCAGGTGTCCAGTAATAAGTTATGTTAGTGCTAGATGATGGGGGGTGTGTTCACACGACCACTATATAAGAATTGTAACTGCGCAATAAAGTTAGAAGCTTGCTTATCAATCATATTGGTTGTGCGAGACTTCTCCTTGTCCGCTTCTACAGGCCAGCAATTAACCAAATGACCGATGCTCTCTATTAATCCCCCTTCCCTCCCTGATAAAGAAAGGAAAGAGAATAAGGGAGAGACACTTATGGGTTGGAAACCAAACTACACAGCTTTGATGTAACAGTAATGATAAAAGAAAATAATAGTAAATCTATACAAATATACAGAAAAATGATACCACATTCATCCCCACTCTCTCCCCCAGTAACTCTCATGTCACCACTGAGGCTGCTGGGCAGCCCCAGGAAAGTCCAGGCTGGACTCCTGGAGTCAGAAGCAGTCAGGAGCTGGAGGCAGGAACACACAGATCCAGGCTGGCAAAATTCCGCACCACAGGCAGAGGAATGGATGGAAGTGTGAGTGAAGTCTGCGCAGAATTGTTCTTCTAGGGATACATTTTAGGGTCTCTGAGGGTACTTGCCAGGTAAACATGCAATACAAAGTGGTTGTGGTGTTAAGTACCTTAACAGAAAGGTAAATAACAGTAAACAAAACAAACAAAACCTAAAACTGAAGTGGTGGCTATGACAAGGCTAATGCAAGAATCTCTGTTTGGAATGTTAACCACTCAATACAGCCGTCTCCGCTCTCAAGATTACGTTTCTGGATTTGGGGGAGCGGGAGCTGGCCAGGTCCAGTTGCTGGGAACCCAAAGGGTACCTGTAGGAGTGGAAACACACATGTGGCCTCTGCCTAAATATCTAACTATTGCTGGTCTTTGCCATAAACCTGTAGTGGGATCCTTATAGGAGACAGATAGTGGAGTTTCATGGGAGTTGGCTTGCTGGGCTACTGTGCCATGAACATATGCAGGTGCCAACTTTTGGTCCCCAAATATGCACAAGTAATTTAGTACAAACAGAGTTTTTCCCAAACGCTCTTGTGGGTCTTGCAAATCTGTAAACTTTCTCAAATAATCTTTCAGTGTTCGATTTGCCCTCTCTACAATAGCCTGACCTGTAGGAGAATGGGGAATGCCTGTGATATGCTTAACTACCCATTGTTGGAAAAAACGAGTTAGTTTATTACTAACATAGGCCGGTCCATTATCTGGCTTTATCTGTTCTGGTACACCCATGGCTGCGAAACACAGGGTGAGGTGTCGTATCACCTGTAACGCTTTTTCACGAGGCTGAGCCGTCGCCCAGATAAAATGGCTGTAAGTATCAATGGTAACATGGACATATTTAAGCCTTCCAAATTCTGGCCCATGAGTGACATCCATCTGCCACTTTTCGTTTGGGCCAAGACCTCGGGGGTTAACCCCCAGGCCAAGAATTGTGCACACCCCGATTCCAGGGCATTCTACGACATTCCACAACACTGGCCCAGCGTTAAACCGTGACAGATTTTTGGTGCTCAGCATGGGGCTTAAGCTAATTAGCTCGAGCCCAGTCCAAATTTTGACTAATTTAACTGAATAGTTTTAACTCCAACTCCCGTGCGAAGATACCCATATAGCTTCTCTGGGAAGGAATCAGAGCCTTGCCTTTGGAAAGTTCAGAGGGTTGGAAATTAAGCCAATCATGCTGTACCTTTGGTATTCAGGGTATGTGATCTTTGGCTTTTTCTCTGGGATTAGTGTTGCTCTTTGGTTCATTCTTGGTAAGAGCTGCTTGAAAACTGCAGTTGTGATATGGTCTTCAATACTGATATACAGTGTGGTACATTGTGCAGTGGTGTTTCATACAGAGATAAAGAATTAAGTTGGTAATTACAACTTCTAGTTTAAATCTTGGAAATGATACCACTCTGTTTCATTCCAGGCTGAGTCTACTAGAGTGTGGTCAAAATAGCTTTATGTTTGTGAACCTCCTGGCGGGTACTATTAATATTTTTCATATGGTGATGAGGAGTGTAATATGTGATTGTAATATATGTGATGAATTTGTATTCCTAACTGACAAAATTCAGAATGAAACTGAAAAAGAAGTGAATATGGGGCTGAACAAAGCATTGGGGCATGTAATTTTCCACTATTTCAGTATAAGCAAAACAAGGCCCTAACGAGATAATTCGGCCTCTGAGATAATTGGGAGTATAAGCCTTGTTCTCAAAACAAGGCACTGCCAAGGACAATTAGGCACCAAAAGAATGTGAGCATCTGCAGAAAGAGAACATAAAGACATCACCGCCAATAGATAAGGGAAAAGTTATGGCTGGAACCTGATACCACTCTAATGAAGTCGGAGAAATCAAGAAGAAAAAAAAAAGTTCAAGCCTGAAAAAGACTTTACTTTATCCAAAGAACTGCCTGAACTCCGCCTAGACTATACCTGCTATGAATGTTATAATACCATGNCAGGGCAGAGGAGAGGAGAGGAGAGGAGAGGAGAGGAAAACGCAGCCGGGCTGTGAGGAGAGCTGAAAGCTGCCTGGGGGAGAAATCTTCACAGCCTCTGCCATGGTGAGTCCCTGTCTGCAGGGCAGTGAAGCTGGGCTTCCTGGAGGAAGTCTTCTCCAGCTGGCAGCCTGTGCCACAGCTGATGGGATCCTTTCAGAGGATTTTGGTGGGCAGGAGGAAAAGGTTTGGCAGAGCAGGGCTGTCCTGGAGCAGCTTCAGAGGGAGAGGGCATGGGGCTGCCTTCTGCTGGGGACGGCTGCAGAGTCTGAAGGTGTGTGTGCAGTCAGGGGTGCCCAGGGCTGTCCTTCAGAGCAGGGTCTGTGTGCTGGGGCAGGGACTCTGCCGCCTGCAAGGGGCAGCTCTCAGCCTGCCCAGGGAGCTCCCTGGTGCTGGCAGAAGCTGTGGCTGACAGGAGTGAAGCCCATCAGGACATGGCAGGCTCCTCCTGCACTCAGGATGGTGCTGCCTGGCTCAGCTCACAGCTCCACAACACCCCAGGACATTGCAGAGGCTCCTTTGGAAGCAGTGCAGAGGCAGCATTTCCCTGACTTAAAAGCAGTCTGTGCTCTGAGTTCTCCACTCCTTGTCTGAAGGATGGGCAGCAGGACATGGAAAGCTCTTTCTGCACTCTGCAGAAGGCACAGAGACCCCAGTTCTCCTCAGCCCTTGTCTGAGCTGCTACTGAGCCCCTGCACACCCAGAGATGGCCCTGGACAGGCCCTGCTGCTGCCAGGAGGGGTCTGCAGGGCAGAGCTGAGCACTCAGGGGGTGGGATGGGGGCTGTGAGCACTGACAGGGAGGAGAGCTGGGGACAGAGAAAGAGATGCAGGCAGTAGAGATGGGCAGGGATTGAGAGGGAGCTGCTGCCTGGAAGATGATGGCAGGGGGGATTCCTGCACCTCCCAGCCATCCCCTGCAGAGCTGCTGCTCTCCCTAGAGCTGAACCCTGCTATCTGTCACACAGCACAGTCCCCCCAGCCCTTCAGATCATGGGCACCGAATTCTGAGGATCCTTCCCGTAGTCCCCCCACCAGAGAGGAGAAATGCTGGAGTCTTTGCCTGTCTCCCTGTCCTGACTCGCTTGGCAGCAGAACTTTGGCAGGTTCCCCTCAAGCACTGCTGCGCTTGTTCTTCCCCTACTTCTTGCTGGACTGGGGGGTGAGGATTTGGGTGCAGCTCAGACATTGATGCTACAGGTCCTTCCGCTGTGCCCATGGAGAAAAAGCATCCAAATGGCCACTTCTTGATGTAAATACTGAGATGCTTTGGTCATTTGTATGAGAAACTGAATGGATTTTGCTGAGAAAAATGTGACCTGACTTGCATGTCCCTTTTTCTTCTGTGTGAGAACACTGTGCCCAGAAGCAGCAGATGTTCAACAGCAGCTCCATCAGGCAGTTCCTCCTCCTGGCATTTGCAGACAGGCGGAAGCTGCAGCTCTTGCACTTCTGGCTCTTCCTGGGCATCTACCTGGCTGCCCTCCTGGGCAACAGCCTCATCATCACCACCATCGCCTGTGACCACCACCTCCACACCCCCATGTACTTCTTCCTCCTCAACCTCTCCCTCCTCGACCTGGGATCCATCTCCACCACTCTGCTCAAAGCCATGGCCGATTCCCTCTGGGGCAACAGGGACATCTCCTACAAGGGATATGCTGCACAAATCTTTTTCTTTTTCTTCTTCCTCACAGCTGAGTACTGTCTCCTGACCATCATGTCCTATGACTGCTACGTGGCCACCTGCAAACCCCTGCACTACGGGACCCTCCTGGGCAGCAGAGCTTGAGTCCACATGGCAGCAACTGCCTGGGGCACTGGGTTCCTCTATTCTCTGCTGCACACAGCCAATACATTTTCACTGCCCCTCTGCCAGGGCAATGCCCTGGACCAGTTCTTCTGTGAAATCCCCCAGATCCTCAATCTCTCCTGCCCTAATTCCTACCTCAGGGAAATTTGGCTTCTTGTGGTCAGTGTCTGTTTATCATTTGGCTGTTTTGGTTTTTTAGTGGTGTCATATGTGGAGATCTTCAGGGCCGTACTGAGGATCCCCTCCGAGCAGGGAAGGCACAAAGCCTTTTCCACGTGCCTCCGTCATCTGGCCATGGTCTCCCTGTTTTTCAGCACTGGTATATTTGCCTACCTGAAGCCCCCCTCCATATTCTCCCTATCCCTGGACCTGGTGGTGGCAGTTCTGCATGCAGTGGTTCCTCCAGCAGTGAACCCCCTCATCTCCAGCGTGAGGAACCAGGAGCTCAATGGTTCTCTGAGGAAATGGTTAGGATTTTTCAGCAGCCACAGGATCCTCCTGTCTTCTGCAAATGACTCACACTGTGTGTCAGGACATTCAAAGTCTGTCTTTCTTTAATTTTTTTTCTTTTTCTTCAGCTATCATTTTCTTTTCTTCAAAGTAATGTAATTTATCTTCCTTCCTACATGATTATCCACCCACCTATTTGACCAAGAAACTTTTTGTAAATGAAGAGCCTCCACTGCATTTAAGAGTAATAAATGAACCTGTAACAAATACTTTGTCTGATGTCCCTGCTCAGTGTATCAGGAATGAATGGGAAATGAAACCCCCTCCCTGGCTGCAGCAGCCCTGGGAAGGCTGCACTATGCCTGGAGCAGTCACAACTCTTGAAGAGCACAAGGGCCAGGGCTTTTGTGCTGGGCTGGGGAGAGGGGATGGCCCCAAGGGGCTTCAGACCTCTGCGGATCTCCTGGAGAGGAGAGCAGGGGACACAGGGTGCCTCCTGCTCCTTTGGCCATGCATGGTCATCCATCTGGGGGTNAAACCCACTCCAGTAAGTAGGACAGCCTCAACTAGATCAGGTTTACCAGATCTTCCTCAAGCCTCACCGTGAATATCTCCAGGGATGAGGCCTCAGCCACCTCCATGGGCAACCTGTTCCATTTTTTACAGTACCCTCATGGTAAAGAACTTTTTCCTAACATCCAATCCAAATAAACTCCTTTCTAACTTAAACACATTGCTCCTCATTTCATCAGTCCAAGGCCTTGGAAACAGTCCTTCTTCAGGATTCCACAAGGCTCCATACAGGTACTGGAATATTCATTGTGCTACAGTCAGCACCACAGAGGAGGAAGAAAGAGGTTGAGTAGAAATCTTGTGTTGAAACTGAGGGGATTGCACATCTCTGCAATGGTAGATGCAGCTCTCAATACTGAGAAGTTTGCCTTACAGAATATTCAGTACTCTGAGTGTGCAAACACAAAGAAGTTCTCAGGAGCAGCCAACATTGATTTACTAAGGAGAAATCTTGCTTGACTAACCTGATATCCTTCTACAAAGGGATGACCAAATGGAGCAGGTGAAGGGAGAGCAGTGGATGTCATATACCTTGACTTCAGTAAAGCTTTAGACACTGTCTCCCATAACATCCTCATAACTAAACTGAAGAAATGTGGGACAGATGATTGGACTGTGAGGTGGATTGGTAACTGGCTCAAGAACAGAGTTCAGAGGGTTGTGATGAGTTCCAGAGAGTCAAGTTGGAGGCCTGTGACCAGTGGTGTTTCCTTGGGATCAGTTCTGGGTCCAGTTTTGTTCAATCTCTTCATCAAGGACCTGGATGAGGGGATGGAGTGTACCCTCAGCAAGTTCACTGATGATCCAAAGCTGGGAGAGGTGGCTGAGACACCAGAAGGCTGTGCTGCTCTCCATCAGATCTGGACAGGCTGGAGAGCTGGGCAAAGGTGAACTTCATCAGGTTCAATAAGGACAAGTGTAGAGTCCTGCATCTGGGTAGGAATAACACCAACCAGCAGTGCAGATTAGGGGACGTTCTGCTGGTAAAGAGAGAAAAATTTGAAGTCCCAGTGGACAGTAAATTCTCCATGGGTCAACAATGGGCTGTTGCAGCCAAGAGGGCCAATGGAGTCCTGGGGTCCATCAAGAAAAGTGTGTCCAGGAGATCTCAGGAGGTTTTCCTACCCCTCTACTCTGCCCTGGTGAGACCACACGTGTAATACTGGGTCCACCTGTCCAAGAGGAAGGGATCTACTGGAGACAGTCCAAGGGAGAGCTAGGAGGAGGATTAAAGAACATGAACAACTCTCCTATGAAGAAAGACTGAGAAAATTTTGGCTGTTTAGCCTTGAGAAAAGAAAGCTTAAACCAGATATTATAAATGCCTATAAATATCTGAGGGGTGGGTGTCAAAAGGAAGGGGCCAATCACTTTTCAGTGGTGCCCATTAATAGGACAAGGAATAATGGGTTTAAGCAAGAACACAGCGAGTTCCACCTCAACATGAGGAGAAACTTCTTGAATGTGAGGTTGTGGGAGCACTGGAACAGGCTGCCCAGAGAGGCTGTGGAGTCTCCTTCTCTGGAGACTTTCAACACATACCTGGGTGTGTTCCTGTGTGGCCTGCCCTGGGTGATCCTGCTTTGGCAGAGGGGTTGGACTGGATGATCTCTAGAGGTCCCTTCCAACCCCTAACATTCTATGGGTCTGTGATCCTATGACCTCAGTCCCTGGGACAGTGATGGGGTCCAGCCTGCTCCAGGTGAAGGAGAAAGAGGGGATTGCTGAAGCAGAGTGGGCAGGGGACAGAAAGGCAAGGGGTGCACCTGGCCTTTAGCAAGCCCTTTGACATGCTCTGCCATTGTCCTGTTGTAGCCAGACTGGTGATGTCTGGATTGAAGAGGTGGGTGATGTGGTGGGTGGGAAGTTCACCACATGATGAGGGTCACAGTGCCAGCAGTGATCCAAAGTCCTCCTGGCAAGCAGTGACAGTGCCTCAGTGTCCAGCACTTGTGCCAACACTGTTTCCTGTCTTTATAATCCCCCTGTGTGGTGGGAAAAAAGGCACTCTCAACCCCTTTGTGGATGAAGCCACGCTGGGGAAGCCCTTGAGCAACCTCATCTGCTTCATCCTGCCTTGAGCAGGGCTCTCAGACAAGGAGATGCTCAGGGGTCTCTTCCAGCCTGAGGTATTCTGTGATTCAGAATGATCTGGAGGGTCATGGGAATTATCTGTAGGATCATGCAGCAGGAGGAGCACGGGAAGCTCATCCTTGAGTAATCAAGGAGAGGGTGCTGCTGACTGAGGCTGATGGGGAGAATGGAATTCTAAAGTGAGTTCCATGGGGACAGGGACAGGGTTGACTTCAGATGAGTGGGATCATGGAGTCATGGCATCATGGAATGGGTTGGGTTGGAACTAGATGATCTTTAAGCCTTCCAACCCAACCCATTCCAAGCTCCATTATTCTCAGTGACACAGTCCCAGCCAGTTCCAGACCTGGGAGGATCCACAGCCACCACCAGGGCTTTGTGATGCAGGGTCTGGTGCCTGGACACTGTTGTCATGGGTGCTGTAATATGTGATTGTAATATATGGGATGAATTAGTATTCCTAACTGACAAAATTCAGAATGAAACTGAAAAAGAAGTGAATATGGGGCTGAACAAAGCATTGGGGCATGTAATTTTCCACTATTTCAGTATAAGCAAAACAAAGCCCTAACGAGACCAGCTTCGGCCTCTGAGATAATTGGGAGTATAAGCCTTGTTCTCAAAACAAGGCACTGCCAAGGACAATTAGCTCTCTGTGAGCATCTGCAGAAAGAGAACATAAAGACGTCACCGCCAATAGATAAGGGAAAAGTTATGGCTGGAACCTGATACCACTCTAATGAAGTCGGAGAAAACAAGAAGAGAAAAAAAAAAAGTTCAAGCCTGAAAAATACTTTACTTTATCCAAAGAACTGCCTGAACTCCGCCTAGACTATACCTGCTATGAATGTTATAATACCATGATGTAATCCTTATGAGTACGCATGTAAACCCACCTCCTTTTGAATATTCATAGAATAGTAATCAATATAAAAGGAATTCTAGAGTTTTAGATTTGTGCGTGTGAGTGGAGCGAAAACTCCCCATGCACCCAGCGCTGTTTTGCTCATTGCAATTTCAGTTTTGTTAACCACTTCCAGCCTTGTTAATTAATCAAACCATTAACAGAATATTGAGTCTCTGTCGTTTTTAACAGGAGTAAGACAGAAACCACACTGGTAAGGAGGAGCACTTCTCTTGGGAGATGGAGAGCTGCCCCTGGTACAGAGAGCACCCCCACTTCTGCCTCCACAGCCACTGCTCACGCCTCACACACAAGGGCACAACTATGATACGGCCGGCAAGCATTGACAGCGTATCTGTTACAGCTGCAGCTGCTGCCTCCCCCCCACAGACACTGCTGCTGTTCAGAAAGCCAGCGCTGCTGCTGCTGCTCTTGCTGCAGACACCACAGCCCACAACCCATTCCATGATTCCATGATTCTGTGACACAGACCCAGACAGTTCCAGGCCTGGGTGTCTCCACAGCCACCACCAGGGCTTTGTGATGCAGGGTCTGGTGCCTGGACACCACTGGCATGGGGGTCCCCATGGAGATCCTGCGGGTATATAAGGGCTGTGGAGATGTGGGGTGTGCATATACGGGAGAGCACCTCCCTCAGGAGTCAGCAGCTGCCCTGGGTGACCATGGAATGTCTGTGGCAGAAAATTCCCAAGATGTCCATGGAGAAGGAGGTGGAAGTCTGCTCCCAGACCTCCACAAGACACCAAGGTCAGTGAATGAACGAAGGGCCAGAACAGAAGTTCCCCTGAGAGACTGAGAGAACTGCTGGCAAGCAGAGTGCTGCAAAGAGACAGATCTGGGCAGGAGCACCTCCTCTGCAGAGCGCAGCAGGGCTGAGGGCACTGCCTGCAGGTAGCAAGGCAGGGCAGGGCAGGGCAGGGCAGGGCAGAGGAG